>VKKT01005108.1:50824-66935 GCA_008038995.1 Haliotis laevigata | reverse complement strand
CGAACCCGGGTCTTCGACGTGACGAGCCAACGCTTTAACCACTAGACTACCCCACCGCCCCTATTATAGTCTCTAGTATGGTGATCAACCTTTAGCTGCTGGCGATTTATAGCCCATTTTTTATGTTGTAATGTCCTAAATAGTTTATACTTTTAAGTTACATGATAGTTTTAAATTTGTAACTGTGATATACTAGTTTTTTTACTGTCCTTTGGAGACAGATTTTTATAAAATCAAATTATAAAGTATTTACTGTTTAAGTCACGATATGGCTGAAATATTGCCAAAGTATAAATTTCGTTTAGTGACAAACTGAAAAAAATGCGCATGAAAAAACTAAACATGAACGTGTTAAAGGCTCAATTAAGAATTGAGTGATAAAAATATTATGACAATATGGACGCGAAGTTCATTTTCCCACATAGGTACAATATGTGAAGTGAAGCCCATTTTTGGTGTCCCCTCCGTGATATTGCTTGAATACTGCTAAAGGCGGCTTAAAATTTTATTCACCTTTCTAAATATATACAAAAATGTCGACTTGGAAATAAAAACAGTTTCAATTTCTTGAAGCCATTTACATTTCATTATGAATCTTACCTTACTAAATATTTTTAAAGAGGTATATATGTTAATATTATTAATGCATATTACCTTACAGCCTAAACAAAGTTTTCAATTCAGTGTATGAAATAAGGACCAGATTTCTGACGGACGGTCTACATTTACAGCTAGATTGTCCGGTAAAAATGTTAGACAACATGTTCCCTATACATCTGAGTAAATTCACCATATCTTTGAACATTGAACCATCATATCGCAAGCCCAAAGCACTGCGCTGACATTATATTATAAGTAAAACAGCGATTAAGCAATAACTAAAAAAAATAGTTTTTTTCTTTGGATTCTCTGGTCTGGTTAAATCCATTTTGGGCTGGTAACATTTTGAAGTTACCAGCCCTGATGTCTGGGGTTTGGGCTTATTTCATACAGTTGTATATCATATTACTTGTAGATTACTACCAGTGTGCGAAAAATTCCAGTCGGGCCAGTAAATCTCCAGTCACTGACCTAGACTAACAACTAGTCTCTCAAATGAATATATTTTACTGAAAAAAGTTCATAGTAAAAAAAAATAAAACATAATGAAAAGGAGCCCTGAGACTTCTTCATTTTCCTGAAGCTGAGGAAATCTAGACTTGCCACATTTTCTAGACTTGCGTGGGCTTTCTTGGATATATTTGCTTCAGGGTCTGTTCAGGACCCGTCTGGGGTCATTTTGTAAATATATCACTCTCTCTATAATACACTTTTAACTCCAGCAGGAGTATGGCCTGATAAAAATATTCAGCATATTAACAGTTTAATTATAAAACCCGTGTCATGACGACAATATCTTGTTCTCATCTACTTTTATAATCTTTTGCTTAGTTTCTACATTCGAATTTCGGGCTGGTGAATTATTTTGTGAGCTAGTACCTTTCAAGCATTGCTAGCCCGCCTGACCAGCAAAACAGTTTCGCACAGTGATTACTACCACACAACTCTTATATGGTGACGCATGTTGAGATGACATTTCGTCAAACCTAACACGCACATGTTAATCTGAGCATCAAAATACACAACGTGTTCATCAAAAGTAATATACCGATGTGTCAACTCACTGGAACATTCGATAATAGTTCTGCTGGAAACATTCGTGATTTATGTTAAATAACCATGGAGTGTTAGTTAAAACCGATACCAAAACGGATTTGATTGACGTAATTTTCCATTTTCAGCTTCCTCTTAAAAGTCACGATTTCTTTGTTAATGTGGATTTATCAGGAAATGATAAGTCGGTCTGTACAACAAACAGCATTTATCCCTTAAATATAAAACAGGAACCAGAGAGTTTATGTACAATGGATCCGTGTATTCATTTAAACACATCTTGGATATTTGCCTCGCATTTAGGTTACAATTAAATGTCCGCCTTTCGAGATTGAAATCATGTCAATATTCCGTTAATATATCTGAATGATTTACACAGGTGATCACATCTATTATGAAACCGAATGACAGTTTTTCGAATCCACTTGGGTTATATTTGATATCTCGCCTCACAGATTGAGATTATATTATAGGTTATTTGGAATGTAATTTATTTCTGTCATAATTATGAATATTTGTGTGAGTATTTCCAAATGAAACTGGAAAGTAATCTGACGAAACTCTTTTTGAAAAGACACGTTTTGTAACCCACGAAAACATTTACAATACTTTCCCAAGTCGTCACCAACGGTGTGCCGATGAGACAAATCGCTTATTTACTCTCGAAGCGTCCTGGTAGCACGTGACCTCTCTCGCGACAATCTACTGGTTGATACCAGAGGTCAAAGTTGAGAAGGGCCGTCATAACACATCATCACGTGGGCTGACTCAATAACTAGGACGGCCTCGATTGCTATTAATATACATTATACCATGACGTCATTTCAACCTGACCACGATTGTATATAAAAGCAGGACTCCGCCACGTCAATCATAACACAGACATTGTCAAGATACGAACAATAAAGAGATGGCTCTCACGATCAAGGGATACTTGTCGAAAGGACCGGGATCTCAACCAGAGATCAGACGGTTCGGGGTCCCCCCTGATGTGACCTCCTTTAATCTAGCCAGACAGAGAGTAAAGGAAGCGTTCCCTTCCCTGCTTAATAAGGACTTCTCTTTACAGTGGACAGGTGAGTTGTTCTTCATGTACGAATATGCAAACTTTACAACGAGATCATTGTAACCAGCGCTAGTATTAACATATGTAACTGAATACGTTCATATTAGTGTTATAGGGTGTTTTCATTTATTGTTGCTACTGTCAAATAGGTATAGGTATGTATAATTGTTTAAGCGACATTTTAGAGGTTGGTGATTAATTAAGGAAGCATACGGAGAGAGAGAGACAGAGAGAGAGAGATAGAGGGAGGGAGAGAGAGAGAGAGATAGAGAGAGAGAGAGAGAGAGAGAGAGGGAGGATATAAATGCACTGTGTATTACAGTGAGCTGTCTTTTACCTGAAATTGATCCTGGTAAATTCGTCATTATATACCGAACTGGACGCATAGAGGACATTTCGATGTCGATTCATACACTGTTATCAAGATAAAACAGACTACATCTACGTGATGAGAAGTATATATAGTAACAATCAGGAGACTAACGATAACAGGTAACTCATCACAGGTAACTCATCACAGTTAGCACATCACAGGTAACTCATCACAGGTAGCACATCATTGGACGAGGCCAGCTGGAGATTAAGAATAACCAATTGCTAAGAAATTGCTTGTTAAGAATAACAAGTCATGAAGGCAATGTTCAAGGATAAACTGAAAGGATTAAATTGTAGAGAAGCATATGGTAAATCAGTATATATAACCGGATAGGGCGAGTCATGAAATATTTGCATTATAATGTTATAAGCTCTTATTCACTGCAGGTATATAATGTCAAAACAGAATCCTTGAAATTCAGTGCACATATATATCTCACACAAAAATGACACGCGCTTCCTAGTAAGAGAATCAGGGGCTTGATTCAGTGAATCATGATATGATTTTTTTTTATTTGAATAATCGAAGGCGCCCTTGACCTGTAGAAACGTTTACTGCGCCGTTAGTATCGACACGATCGCTTGGAGACAAGCTGTTCTTTACAATCAATCCGCTCACGCGCGGTCACCGAGACCCGAGTTATATTTGGAAAGTGACTAGCTGTCACGTATATGATTTAGGTTTACGTGGACCGTGTCGTTAATCAATTCGATGCAGAGGAAGAGGACATTGGTGGATCTCATCTTATCATCCTGACTTTTGTATATATTGAGTGAGTCACAGGTCCTTGTATTGCTAGCTAGGTCCAACACTGCTTTACTGATAGCCTTTCACATATAGATAAGGACGTGTTATATCAGAGACCATATAATATATGGTCTCTCGTTATATTCAGCAATACAAGCCCCCGTGGAGTGAGTGAGGTTTTACGCCGCTTCTTGCAATATTCCAGCAATATCACGACACCAGAAATGAGCTTCACACATTGTACCTATATGTGCGGGGAATTGAACCCAGGTCTTTTACGGCGTGACGAGCGAACGCTTATCCCACCGCAACTCGAAATAATGAAATCCCGGCAGATATTACAAAATGTGTAACATGCTGTGATACGGGAGGTTTACCAAATCATCCAAGTTTTAGAAATTAAAAATATTTTGAATCCCTCATGTGGAGCATCTTTCCGGGTATTTTGTCGTTGTAGATAGCAGGTGTAGGTTAACAGTCCACAGAGGTGTAATGTAGATAGCAGGTGTAGGTTAACAGTCCACAGAGGTGTAATGTAGATAGCAGGTATAGGTTAACAGTCCACAGAGGTGTAATGTAGATAGCAGGTGTAGGTTAACAGTCCACAGAGGTGTAATGTAAAAGTTTATTTGTCATTATAAACTATACTTATGACTATGTCGATATATCACGAAGTTAATCATCTTATATATATCCAAAGCAACAGACATGCATAACAGTAAATACGGAACTGATTAGACTTAAACAGGTCTCTTAGGTAATAATTAATAGTTTAAATGACAATTTCTAAAAGAAATTTATGAATAACAGACTGGGGTCCTTGCACAAGTTTCTAATGTCATAATTAATCATTTAAATGATAATTAATAACATAAATAACAGACTGGGGTCCTCTAGACTCGCCTCTTTAAAGGTTAGAATTCCTATACATGCTTAGTAATCAGTACAGCCTTGGTGCAAGGCTAGGAACTGATGTACTGGTATATTGCGGAACATGTTAATATATGTTCATGTTTCTGTGTTGCAGACAGAGATGGAGACCTCGTGACCTTCTCAACTGACAGGGAGCTGCAAGACGCCGTGAGCACTGTAACAGATGGAGTCCTCCGTGTCCACATTAACGGTAAGGGAGCAACTATTTGTTTTCCGTGATATTTGTTTGTTGTGTAACGTCGCACTTAACAATATTCCAGCTATTTGGCGGCAGTCTGTAAACAATTGAGACAGGACCAGACAATCCAGTGATCAACAACATGAACACCGGTCTACGCAATTGGGATATGAGTAAGTGAGTTGAGTTTTACGTCGCACTCAGCAATATTCTAGCTATATGGCCGTGGTCTGTAAATAATTGAGTCTGAACCAGACAATCCAGTGATCAACAACGCGAACACCGGTCTACACAATTGGGACACGGTGACCTCTGTCAATCAATTCAGCGAACCCGCCCACCTGATCCCGTTAGTCGCTTCTTAAGACTGACTGACTGAGTTTGGTATTACCCCACTTTTTAGCAATATTCCAGCAACATCACGGCGGGGAACAACAGAAATGGGCTTCACACATTGTACCCATGTGGGGATTCGAACCCGGGTCTTTGTCGTGACGAGCCAACGCTCTAACCACTAGGCTTCCCCACCGCCCCCGCCTCTTAAGACAACTATTAACTAGCACAGTAACTATTACTGTTGGCATGTAAGATGTTTTGTATTAAGTACGTGTCATCTAATATCTAGCAAAGACATTGTAGTTATATGGATTGGTGGGGTAGCCTTGTGGTTAAAGCGTTCCTTGGTCACGCCAAAAGCCCGAGTTCTGTTTTCGACAAGGATATAATGTGTGAATCCTATTTCTGGTGTCTCCTATGGTGATATAACGTTATATTGCTAAAAGCGTCGTAAATTATAATGTACTCGCTCACTTATATGTGATAGCTCATGAAAGGCAAGTATATGACGTGAGCTTCGTGAATTCAAACGTGAAGGATGTCATGCTTTATTTTTGGAACGGTCTTTCTTTACAAGGGACTTTTAGCATATATTTATTTCATCAAAAATGATATTTTGTTGTGTTTGCAGTTTCCCATGACCGACGCCACACCCCCGGACAGACCCACCCCAACGTCATCTGCAACTCTTGTTTGGGAACTGTGTCCGGTGCGCGCTTCAAGTGTTGTGACTGCACCAGCTACGACATCTGTTCCCGCTGCGAGGCCGATGGCGTTCACAGCCACCACGACATGTGGAAAATCGTGGCTCCAAGGGACCACCTGAAACCTGGGGTAAGTTTATAAGATCAAAAACCGTATACCATATATGTTGGTAAATGTTCTCTAATACTGAAAAGAATAATGGTAATGCTAGTTATAATAATATATAACATTAATTCAACACAACGTCACGTACGCACACAGCGTCAAGTTCGTACATGTCACGCACAAGTATCACGTCGGCCAAAAGAGTGAGCTACGCCGCACTCAGCAATATTCGAGCTATATGGCGGCGGTCTGTAAATAATCGAGTGTGGACCAGACAATCCAGGGATCAACAGCACGAACATTTACGCAATTGGGATACGATGACATGTGTCAACCCAGTCAGTGAGCCTGACCACCCGATCCCGTTAGTCGCCTCTTAGACAAGTATGGGTTACTGAAGATCAGTTCTAACCCGGACCTTCACGGGTGTCGGCCAAAAGACATATTATACTACATGTGTGATTACTTAACATATATACATAAAACTAGTGTTAATTGGCAAATACGAAGCATTACTTTTGAAGTTGTATTCATATGACCTTAAATTTCAACTCACTCACTCACTAATATGACGTTGTTTCTGCAGGCATTTATTCCACCTCATGTGCGACGGTGGATGCAGCGTTTCATGAGACGCTGGCAAAGCCGACGCCAAAATGAAGGTGTTTCTCCCGCCGCAGGTGGAGAGAGAAAGGAAGGGGAGATAACCGAGGAAGAGATTCTAGCTCACATGGACGAGGACATGGCAGCTGTCTTTGATAATTCTAGTAAGTTTCGTTCATATACTTGATGCATTTTGAAACGGAAATTGTTCATATACGAATGCCATAACATGCCTGTCATTTCTCAAATGGAAAACTGATCAGACGATCAAACACACTCTTTAGCAGCAATTCACTGTGAAGATATGTGTCTCTTAGATGTGACAGAAACTTATGATCGCAGGTGTAAAATGAAGATTGGTCCTGAGAATGTTTCCTATAAGCCTAAAACCACCAAGAGCTGTGTCATTTGGGCTTACCTTCCTATCAAGATGAAAAAAATGTTCCCAAAAGAGATTAGGCTAACTCTCTCATTTTTAAAGACAAATATATAATCTTTTCTGTTCTAGGTGGTGCAGTCCATCTGAAAATAACAAAGACTGGGGAAGATGATATGAACCTGAATGTTGATGGTCCAGAAGAAACTAATGAAGCACGGAATGGACAATCTTCCTCTTCCGTCACCATCTCTGCCTCTGCCACCTCCTCCTCTTCAAGTTCTCAAGCCCCTGGTGCTGGAGAAAAGCCAGAAGAAGCGACACAGTTCAAGGAGGAGGAGACAACCAGCCCGACTACAAGTGAGGACTGGACACTTCTGACAACTGCCCACACCAGAACAGATGTGGTTGATGGCCAGCCTGGAGCTGGAACCCAGCCTGGCTACCCTCCAGGATTCGGCCTCCACCCATTCCACGGTCAAAGCCAACCTGGCTACACCCACCCAGGACACATGCCACCCCCCTTCATGCATCATCAGCCTCATCCCAACTTCCCCGGACATCCCCCTCCACCACCTTTCCCTGGACACCCTCCACACCACCACTTCCCCGGACACCCACCACATCCCCATGCTCCAGGACACCATCAGGTTCCAGGACACCCTCCACACCCCCACATGCCGGTCCATTTCCCACCCCACCACTTCCCAGCATATCCCCACCCCCACTTCCCCGGCTCTGAAGGTCAGACAGAGACCACTGCCAACCCCAACACTTCTGAAGCTGGCTCCATGCCCGCAAACTCATCAACAAGCCATCCATCTGGACAGAACACGGAGGATGCCCCCCTCCCATCAGATCCCCGTATCCGAGAGGCTCTGCAACAGATGCTGGCCATGGGCTTCAAGAATGAAGGTGGCTGGCTGACCCAGCTCATCGAGGCCAAGAATGGAGACATTGGGCAGGTTCTGGACACCATGAAACCTGAACAACGTAACCCTGTTTCAGCACCACCTGCAGACTGCAGACTGGCTTGAATCAGAATACACAACATCCCTTATTCTTTTACTTTGATTTTGACACTATTGTTTGTTAACACTGGGTCGCATGCACTAAAGTAATGAGTGATCGAGTTTAGTTTTACACCGCTTTTAGCAATATTCAAGCAATATCACGGCAGGGGGGAGACACCAGAAATAGGTTTCGCATGCACTATATGATTTCGGCAGAAAACCTATAATAGCACAACTGGGAACATAGTTTAGTGAATTTGGATTGGTAATTAAGATTAATGTGGGATGCATGTTGGTATCATGTAAAAGTTTACTACATGTATCTATGCTTTTAATTTGAAGAATGCTTTTTCTTTAACATCTAACCTAAGCCTTTTTGACACACAAAAAAACAAACGTTTCTGAATACATTGATAGCATAAAGCATCAGATACTTGTATTTATCATAATCACTACCTATATTCAAATATTATCTATGTACACGATAATGACTAATCATACTTCTTTCTTGTCCTGTGTAAAAATATAAATGTCAAGTACTGAAGATTTAATGGATAAAATAATTAAGTCAGATGAAACAAATAAAACCTAAACATTCATCCTTGATCATGGTATCTGTGAATAATTTCAGGGAAAGTCTCATCAACTGGAATATTTAGAGAGATTTGAACATTTACCTGCTGAGTTTAATCAATACTACAAGACTACCTGTAAAGAGTAAATATGAATATAGTGGTGAACATGTGTAACAGATCTATATTTTCACAAATATACAAAGCATACTTTAATATTGGAGTTACTGTGATTTACATGTATGTTTTAGAGGAACTCTATGTTGTCTTCTCGCATGTGATATTTACTGATGTTGATGATTTTGTGAAGTTGATATCTTGTCTGTATCGGAAATGGAATAAGAATGCCAAAGGATCAAATAAAGCTTTATCTTCATCTCCTATTCTAATGTTGTTCTTGGAACGTTAATGAGGCCTATGTCAAGTTTCCAATACATAAATGAATGTTGTTTTACACCACAGTCAACAATAATGAAACTATACAAGGTTAGGTATAACCGGTAAGCTAGGGTGCTGTTTTACATTTTGTTACAGAACAATCTCAGAGTTGTGATTGTTGCTACTCTGTGTTTAGGAGTGTGAGTAATGATCACTTCAGTGCTCGGATCGCTTTGTACAACAGCACCTTGCACATACCAGGGGTTGATAGCATGAACAAAGATCTCAGAATTCGAGATTTCTGTTATCACAACCAACATTTATTTTTAGGGCTTTGGTATGTTGAAAATAGGCTCTGCATGTACAATCAATATCAGACACTGAAGCTCCCAATATATCGCAATATGTATCGGAATACGGGTACCAGAATCGCAATAATTGCAATACAATTTATTTGCCAATACCAGGGGTGGAAATAACCCATTGCCCGACGTCCGAGTCCAGTGTTTTTTTTCTGTCGGGCAAGCAAATTTGTATATCACACTGTACCGGTGTCCAGTTGATTTCCAATGTTAATGATGTTGTTTATTAAAAAATCAACAAGAAAACGGACAGTATAGTGGAAAAATTATCAGGGGAAGTGATTTTACGTGTTCCACTTTACCGGAGTACACTAGCAATTTTAAAGTTATTTCCACCCCTGCAATACACAGCCCTAGTACCTATTAGTATTATGTCTACAAGTCAACATATCAAAAACAATAACAACAAACAACAAATCTAGATATCAATAACACAGGTTTTATTGGACAATTAATGGTTATCTGGTATTGAGGTTGTCACTGTTAGTAAATCACAGCATCAGACATCCTTACTTACAGAAAACACAAACAGATGGCTGGTGATGCCAAGACAATATATATACGGAAGAAAAGTAAGACACAACGTAACAAGTGTATACCCGGACGGAATCAAGTAAAGCTATGTACAAAATACTTTGGAACTCTATACGGTGACACCTATCAGCCAAGGCTATGCTTATATCACAGAATGTACGTAGTGCCCAGGAATGACTTCAAGAACAGATTTGGTGTTCAGAATTAGACATACCGAATATTCAAACTTGTGTTCCATTTGCAACAATAGCTTACAACATTTTGGTGCATATTGATCATGTGTTGATAAGAAACATGTATGTCGCCAGAAAACATTGTCTCAGGATCAGCCTGCAAGTTCTTCCTTTTTTGTGGACTGGTTTCGATTTCTGGATCATATAACTTTAATGCAGCAATATTTTAAAAATGTCTTTAAAAAAGAAAATACATGCTTTTTTTGTAGTTTCCCTTTAAAGATATAAAAATTCCCCAGATTTTAGATGTTTGGGGCACACAATTAAATGCTATCACTTGTAATCACCATCTCTTGTTTTGGAACACTGAATATAGTCCCTTCCAATCACAGTATGTGGAGCCTGAGCTACTCTGCCAGGCTCTGAGTGTCTTCTGTGGTTGTGGTGAGGGTGCTTGTTTGTGTCAGTTCCTTGTTCTCTCCCTCAGGTTGTAGCTCCCCTTCTTGTTGTGCCTCCCCAGCTTCCTCCTCCTCCTCCAGAGATGACTGGTTCTTGTCTCCCTCCTCCTCTTCTGCAACGTCTACAGGAGGCAGCGTCACAGCCTCAGCAGCAGCCTTAGCATCTGGAGGAAACAGTACAGTAATAATTAGGGCTGCAATGAGTGAGTGAGTTTCGTTTTAAGTCGCTTTCAACATTATTCCAGGAATATCACGGCAGGGGACACCAGAAATGGGCTTCACACATTGTACCCTGAACCTGGTTCTGTGGCATGACGAGCAAACGCTTTAACCATTAGGCTACCCCACTGCCCCAGACTGCAATGAATCCACAAAGAGACTAATGTTCTAATGCATTCATTGTCTTTGACAGGGGAGTGCTTGGATGCAACAGAACATCTGTCGTCAGAGACCGTGGCAATGACATGTGACCACATTGCTGTCAAAGTAAATATATATAAATGTTGACTATTATCCTGCCTAACTTGGACAAATTCCATTTTGCATATCAATAACACACAAATTCAAGAAAAAACACTCTTTTTAAAAGAATTTAAAAATTCATGAATATTCAATTCAAATGATCAGTAACAAATTGAATTTATGGAAGATTATGGTTAATTCACCAAATACAAGAGTGCATTGTATCAGCCCTAGTAATGATCTATCACTGATCTTTATCTTACCCGACATTAAAATGCAAGCTTAATAGTTAAGAAGCGGGGTATTATTCCCCATGCAAGTTCACAGGTGAGGTACATTTTATGTGATAATACTTACTTGGATCTACCATAGGTTTGTCGAAGTCATCAGCTCGGGCGCTCTTCCACTCTGTCAGTCTCTCCATACACTGCCGATCCCCCTCCTCTACATGTTTAGCAAAGCGTGCCATCATCCGGTGGGCAAGTGAGATGCCATACTGCACCCTGTTCACATGGATAGCACTGGCTTCACCCATAGAGCGGGATATGTTGTAGGCCTTGCTGAAGTACTCGCTTGCCTCATCGTAACGACCCTGTAGTTTGAAATCAGAACTATTTATGACTGAGTTTGTGATAACACTACTTTGAACAATATCAGGGTGATATCTCACATACCTTAGATGAATGCAACTATGCACAGCAAATTCACACTGCAGCACACTTTTCAGAATTGACACAACTGGTCAGAATATTACCATGATTATCCACAAATAATTTGGATTAAAATGTTTTTGACAATGTAAAACGGAGCAATTTTTCTGTGTTAGTTCATTAATGATAAATGACTAACCAAGAGACAATAACACCATGATAATCATCAAAATGCAGTTAAGTGAGCATCACAGTACAAAGGGGGATAACTCTGACATCAAAAGCCTAATTTAAACCAACCAATAAAACGGTAGTATTTGGAAGAAAACAAACTTTTACAACAGTCACCAATATGTCAGTTTTATAATGATGCCTGAAAAATCAGTAAAATCAGTGGTTGATAGGATGAACAATAATTCACAATGATACAATACAATAACACATGCATGATCTGAGCCTGGTGATGAAAAACGCATTTTTACAGAGTCTATACTCCCAATCCCCAATTTTGTCAGCTGTTCAGCTATATGCTCAGAATTACCATTCCAAATTCGGGTGGTCAGGCTCACTGACTTGGTCGACACATGTAATCGCATCCCAATTCAATATTAGATCAATGCTCATCATGTTGATCACTTGATTGTCTGGTCCAGACTTGATTATTTACAGACTGTTGTCATATAGCAGGAATATTGCTAAGTGCGGCATTAAACAACAACAAAAAAACACATTCCAGAAGGCAACTGACCAGTGAGTTGAAGACACTGCCAAGATTGTGACATGCTTTACTGAAGGCAGCTTCTTGACCACTCTGTTCAGCTGTGTCCACAAACTGCTTCAGGTACTCAATGCTGTCATCAACTTTGCCCTGTCTGGAAGAACAAACAAACACCATATAAACACCAGGTATTCTATCAAATTTATAACTTAAAACATAAAACTTATATGAGTGAACACCTGTTTTTATGTACCAGAAAATGCAACATTATTAAACTTGCATGTCAATAAAAACAGGCACCAATTTTTAAAGTTTATGCTTGTTTTTTTTATGTTGCAGGGTTAACATTGTGTTGTATGTAGTTTTGTGAATAAACATGTGAATCTTTTAAAGTTGGTTGTCATATTTTGATGAAATATACAATCTCATTAAATATACTAAATCTACCCATTTTATCAATTATTTTATACTCAACACTCAACATTAGCCCTCTAAACATCAATCTAATCTTAAGTGTTGTCAATTTCAGCACTACTAATTTGCACTGCATGCTTTTCTCACTGTAATCCCTTCCAAAGCATGCCCCTTGATTAGGCTAGTGTGTAGGTTCTATTACTCTGTGTTCATCCAAGCGTAGCATAAGGTATTTAAAAGGTTAATTTCAGCTGGTCTCTTGGTCAGTGTCAAATGAGGTTGTCATTGCACATGTTGTTTTGATATTCTTTAGGATCGAGATATTGGTGATCTGGACTGTGTTTCATATATCTAAGGTTAGTAATCTCTAGTCTTGTGTATATATTTATTGTGGTTTTGTGTGAGTAATTTAATAGTTGGTAGTTATATCAGCTATAGTTTAAAGCATGATTAATTTCAGTATCCATTATCTATTATGTGTGTCATCCAGTTATTCATTTTGTTCTACTTTGAGCTGTACATGTATTTTGCCTGTTTTTACAATATTTTTAATAATTTGTTTAAAATATCTTTCAAAATATTTTGTAACTTCAACATAATTTGGAGTAAACCTTTAATTTGAGTTGTACAATGTAAAAACTATGTCTTTTATTTACAAGACACTCCATAAATTCCCTTTTTTCGTTTTTCATGGCAATAAATCTATTTTAATTGAAATAATTTGTAAAGTATGTATTTTGGATGTTACTTTACTGTGTCAACCAAACACAATTATTTTGTTAAACATTTAATCAACCAATATAATAATATTATTATACCAATGTATGTAATATTTATCAGTTACACAGTCTTTTGAAAGGATGTACTTTTAGAACAAATGTTTCAGTGATGTTATGTTTCATGTATGTTATCTTTATTGTAGATATCAGAGAATAGATTTTTAAAAAAAATGAAAATTGTAACTTCTTATAAATTTCGCATACAAAATAAGAAAAAGATGAAAAATTCTTATAAGAATTTTTTGTCACTAAGAAATATATAAGATTCTTATAGGAAACACCATTTTGATTTCTTATAAGTTTCTTATTCCCAATTATTTCTTATAAGAATCTTATAAGAATTCATCTTCTTATAAGAAGCTTATAAGAATCTTATAGGATCTTACAAGGTAAAACCGTACGGGCAATATTGTATGTAGTTTGACTCACAGTATAGTGAGTTATGTTATTGCTATCATTGTAGATTATATCTCCCACTAAAGTGAGTTATAATTACAGCTGTAACGATGCATCGAACTATCGATGGATTGCAATTGTTGAATGTCCGATAGCAATTACTCGATGGTAAAAACGAAAAACTATTGATGCATCGATAGTACGTGTGACTATCAATAGTTTAGTAATTGACTTCCGTTGATAAATGTACAGCGCAAAATACAAGATGTTTACTGTTCACTTGATCTGGGTTTCAAGTTTCTTGTTAGTTATTAAAAGAGACTGAAACTACTTCAGCTTGTTTTAATTTCATAGAAACTATACATTCATTTGGGAAATGACCTCAAATAAGACAATTCAAAGAGAAACAAGAAAAAATTGTGTCCAGGGACACGGATGCCCCCGCTGCTGTAGGAAGAGCTCCCTACACTGAATGAGCTCTGGTGATTAATTCTACAATTCTGTTGAGCAGTTTTTGTGGAGAAGTGGACAGACTTCATCCCCTGTAACACTATATTCAGAGAGAAATTCAACAATATTTATGTAAGTTCAAACGGCATTAAAATTGGAAAAATAAATAAAATACAAAATCAAAATATGAGATGCACGCCTAATAGTCCCTATAAAGCACATGTGTAATCTAAATGAAGTCGATAAAGTAGTTTTTGAGGAGAAGTGGATAACGTACACCCCCCTGCTGGATGGAACGAACAGGCTGAATAGAACAAAATTCAACTAAGTTCAAACATCTGTGACAAAATTAAGAAATTGCATAAAAAATGATGAAATGCACACCTTTAGAGTCCCTACAAAAGACATGTAGAAGTTCATTCAATTCTGTTGAGCAATTTTTGTGGAGAAGTGGATAGACTTCATCCCCTATTACACTATCGTCATAGAGGAATTCAGCAAAATGTACCTAAGTTCAAATGTCTCTAAACTTACAAAAAAACAATAAAATACAAAAACAAAATATGAGATGCCCACCATTAGAGTCCCAAGAAAGCCCATGTATAAGTTAATTGAATTCCACAGAGCGTTTTTTGTGGAGAAAAGGATAGAGTACATTCCCTGTTTCGTAAGGACGGACGGACATGGAGGGTAACCCTATATGGTACCCATGGTAACACACATTACCATTATTATCCCTACCATAAAAACTATTGCAATAGTTGGTCGCAATAGACTATCGCTATTGCAATAGTATGTTGCAATAGACTATCACTATCACACTAGTTGTTTCCCCCCTCAATAGTCACCCCTAGTTATAATACTGCTTTAGTTTATGGTCCTAGCTCACAGTATAGTGAGTTAGGTTAAGGTTAAACTTTATTGCTACTATTATTATCCCTACCATAAGTGAATGCATGTGTGGATGTATGTGCAGTTAGATGTGGATGTATGTAGCTTTTACCATAGTTGCTCTTTTAATCATTTGTTGTAAATATCATTATCTGCATACGTTATTTATCCATCCTGCAGATGACGTAGACACCGGCTGTGTTGCCTATGCTTTGTATGCAGCAGCCCAGGACTAATACCAACCTGGTATGTTGTCATTTTGTTTCAATTATATCTAGCATTGTGTATTATGTAATATCTATCACATGTGTAATGTTTACATCATCTATACTATGTAGCATAAGTAATAATGTGTATCATTCATGTGCATCATTAAGTAATGTGTGTTACCATGGGTACATTAATTTATATGTATCTGTGAAGTTCTCATGGTTATGACAGTATTCAGTATTTATATATACATACATGTACCTGTGTGTGTATTTAATAATCTATTGGGTTAAGTTAATTAAGTTATTATGTAGTAATACTAAGTAAATCTACATATAATATTGCACCACCTCTGTGGTGTAGTGGTTAGAACGTCCGCCCGGAGAGCGGAAGGTCGTGGGTTCGATCCCCGGCCGAGTCATACCAAAAGACGTTAAAATATGGTACTTGTTGGTCCCTGCCTTGCGCTCGGCATCAATGGGTATAACAAGGACTGGTCGGCTCGGAGTCAGTATGTGTCTCAGTGGGATATTCATGCTTCCCTGCGGCATGGTATCTCTGTGAGCTAGCACT
>VKKT01005108.1:22107-36096 GCA_008038995.1 Haliotis laevigata | reverse complement strand
TAATGGCTAACTTGTCCGTTGTCAACGAGGGCGATGGAGACGCCATTGATCCACCATTACTTGACTGAGTTCTGTCTAGAAGACACGTTTGCGCATCGCGCAGGGGAAGAGGTTCTAGTTTTCCCGAAGCATACAGAAATTACCAAGGCCTTGCRAATGATCACTTTTGAAACAAYGTCGGTGATTGCACAACTAAATCTAATTGCAACCAATCACGAATCCTGAACACTCGCACCATGAAAGGGCCGTATTAGAACAGAGGAAGATATGACAAGTAACCTCTGTGGGAAGAGAATGGTATTAACCAAGCTGATTACATTTCCCTGTGATATAACAATAGTGAGGCCAACATTCACTGACTTTATGCTTGTATGTCAGAGTGAAGACGGAGGATGGGTACGATGAAGTGGGGAGTGTATCTGTGACTACAACGGACCAGCTGAGTGACGACAACGACCCTGGCTCCATCCCTGTATCTGACATCCTGTCACCACCCTCCATCACCAGCAAACCAAGCAAGCCCAAGAAGAGGTCAGTAACAGAAGTGTTGCCTTCAGCTGCAGGTGGGAGCAGTGGGGTAGCCTAGTGGTTAAAGTGTTTGCTCATCATGCCAGACCTGGGTTTGATTCCCCAAATGGGTACAATGTGTGAAGCCCATTTCTGGTGTCAACCACCTGTGATTTTGCTGGAATGTAGCTGAAAGTGGCATAAATTTAACTCATTCACTCAGTCGCTCTCAGCTGCGGATGCTATAGTGATGGTGTTATAAACCATCAATTATTTGATTAGTTTTTACAGCATCAATTAAAAAGTTTCATATAATTCAGATGTGTTAGACATGTTACAGTTTCTCTTTCTTAATAATTACAGATTTTCTAGGTACTTTTAAAAAAATGTTATTAATGATTTCAACTGCAACAATTTATTCAATATTTTCTTCTGTTATTAGAATATGTTGACAGTATGAAACACATTTGACATGTGTCTTTATAATGATATTTCACTGCTTCATTTTAATTGAAAATTGAAGTGTATTTGTTTTGTGTTTCAGGAAAAGATGAGAATAATGCTGAATAAGTAGTGGATACTGAAGAAATACTCCGAATACCAAACAGAAGGAGTAATGTTAACATGGTTAAAGTGACATTGACAGTCAGGTACACATCAGCCTGTACTTAACCCAGCACTCCGAGATAGACTGTGGTGCTTATCACCTGTATGGATGTATCCGTGATGGATTATCTCCCTTGTGTCAACCACAACTTCAAGAATGACATCATGGTGATGATTTTCTCTGTGTGGACCACATGAAATGTGAGATGAGACTTGACATCGCATTGAAAAGTGCCATGGGATGGACACTGATCATTTCAAAGACTTCCAGAAACTAGAGATGAAATGTATATACATTTCTGTATATATGTCAGTATTCATCCTAGGTTTCGACATTGTAATGAAAGGAGAGTAAGATGCTGTATGTGAAAAAGAAATGTTTGATACGATTTTTACACATTATTGTCTGAGAGAAACTTGTTTAACAGAATGAGAATACCATGTTCTAAATATAAGCACTATCCAGAACTATCGAGAAAATGCTGTTACCATGGTTACTGGTAACTGGTCTTTGGTACAAACCAGCATCAAGTGTAAATGAAATTACATTGGTTTGCTCTTAGGCACTAAACAATCTTGGAAAAATGGATCTTCGCTCTGGATGGACAGTCTGTTATGTGGATATATCATGATGGACCTGTGAGAGATGAGAAAACTCCATGAAAGGAACTTAAAATGATGTAAAAGTTACATGTTTGTACACTACAATGTGGAGATCTGAACTGGAATCTCTCGCCATGAAGAGAGTTGTTAGTCCCGGTCACTATTCTAAACCTCTAACATAGGTATGGCAGTGAAATAAGGAGTAGTTGCTCTATCACTTGGAGTTGATTATTCTTTGTAATAAAGGCAGGAGTAGCTACCATGTAATGTTAATGTCCCTATACAAGTGTCACAGTCGTGTTCATGAATAACACACAGGTCATGATTGAATTTTGAGGATCTATTTGAGGCATCCATCAGAAGAAATCCATTCCCATTAATTATTATGTAGGCTACCATTACAGATCAGTATAAGGTGAGTGTTTTATGTGAATAAACATGACCGAGAGTTATGAAAAATGGCTTCTGTTATTATCTCATATTAGCCTTTGCCATGACAATATGGGCGGACATTTCTGTACAATGTGTGAATCCCATTACTGTTGTCTTCCCTGTGATATTGCTGGAATATTGCTAGAAGCAGCATATAACCATACTCACTCACACATAATGCCATAGCCTCTTGATGTTACCATGCAAGGGTTGGTCCCCAGCCATCTATACCAGGAGGTGACAAAATGGATCAGGTGAACTTTGTCAGCTTAGTGGGACTTAACTCATGATATGGTGGAGTGTCTGGTCCAGATTATATTTTTTTAGCATGGTGTGGCACTAATGTAATGTTACTGACTGAGGTCAGTTCTTGGCAAACCCATCTTTCACACTCTTTTCACCCATTTTGTCGGTATGAAACACTCATAAAATATATACAATTGTGTCATGTTGGAATAAGGACATTTCAAGCCTGCTATCTCAGCAGACTGTTTACGAACTCACTTCTAAGTCTATCAATCAAAGACATGAGTAATATCTGTGATAAGATGGATCCTTGATGGATCCTAGCACTAAGGCTGTTATCCAAAGTGCATCTAACTGCTTTTTCCTAGAGCGGCTAGTTGAATTAGAATATATGAAAGTGATTCTGAACAATTATGAAATATATTCATGGGTCCCAATCAGGATTATGATCATGGTAGGAATCGACCATATGGTTCTGGTAGTCTTTCTTGCAGGGGGCGGTGGGGTAGCCTAGTGGTTAAAGCGTTCGCTCGTCACACGGAAGACCCGGGTTCCATGCCCATTTCTGGTGCCCCCGCCATGATATTGCTGGAATATTGCTAGCGGCGTAAAACCATACTCACTCACTCACTCACTCTCAGTGACTTTGTTCATTGGTTAGGGACCGTTCATAATTTGGGTGATGATGANGGGTGATGATGACTGGGTGGGTGATGATGACTGGGTGGGTGATGATGATTGGGTGGGTGTTTGTTTCACCCATTTTGTTCTGGGGAGCTAGGGGTGTCAGCAATTTTGTACATAAAAACATGTTTAATATTATGCTTAGAAACTATGGGAAGGGGAGGAGGGGTGTCATTTTTTTTTACATGACATGCAGGAGAGTCACTTATTTTGTACATACATTTTAGGGGGGGTCATTCACATTGTACATGCTTCTCCATAAAAATCATCATCACTCCCCTAGCCATTAATTATACACGGTCCCTTAGAAGGTTTGTTTTTTAACGCAGCATTCAGCAATATTCCAGCTATATGGCGGCGGTCTGTAATAATCGAGTCCGGACCAGACAATCCAGTGATCAACAGCATGAGTATCGATCTACACATTTGAGATACGATGACATGTGTCAACCAAGTCAGCGAGTCTGACCACCCGATCCAGTTAGTCGCCACTTATGACAAACAGGGGTTATTGAAGATCAATTCTAACCCGGATCTTCAAGGGTCAAATTCTGTTATATATTGTCCGTGAATTCAACTGAGGCAAAGAAGGCCCGATTCTCTCAATTAACAGGGTCTACATGCGGCAGTAATGGTTTAAAATAGCATCAAGTCAATAAGACTGCAAGATCTGTATTATAGATAATTTAGGGCATGTATCATTATTCTGTCTGAGGTGTCAGTATACAGTGTACTGTTTCATCGATCGTCTAGATCAAAGGCATATGCAGCATTTTGAGAAAGGGGGTGCATTATATGTTACAATATATTTTATTTTATCGAATGCTTTATTACTATTGTTCAGAACGTTTGTGTTTTCTTCAACAATTATAAATGAATTATGCATATTAGAATGAATGTGTTTTTTCACCGATTGCACAAACATAATTTTAAAAGTAAAAGTTGATCCAGTTGTAACGTACGATACTTAGAGCGACTAAAATTAGCTTCTGGCTCTTTGAAAACGTATCGATTTCAACTCACGAGCATGCCATTTACACTAGCAAACAACTACAACAATCTTTGGAGAAAAACCCAGCCCAGAACGAACAAAATAAAAACTAAAAACAACCTATAAAATATGGCATAACGCTTTGAAATTTGGCGGGAAAAACTCGCACTGCATCACGGTATATCGCCACAGTAAACAACTGCGGTTAACGACAGCCACGGTGAGTTATTTGCGGGTATACAACTTTCCACGCATTGTCATTCGAAGTACCGTTATTCATGCTGTAGGCGCATTGTGCATGCAGGTAGTTTCAAAGACGGCGCGACCTGCACGCGACAGGTGTGAAAGAGAGGGATCGAAACAGGTGCGAACTTGTCAGTGATTGACAAGGGAGGGGGGCTATCAGCCCATTAACTAGCATACAGTTTGCCAGAACGGAACACTATCCCCCCAAACTGAGGTAAAGTTTGTTACCCAAGAGTATAAAGCTCAGTGGCGACTCTATTGTCGAGGTTCGAGAGCATCGAGTAAATTCGATCATTTATAACAAGTTGGCAAGTTGTAAGGAGTTCGTCTGGCGTCCTTATCGTAGTGTGTAAATAACGCTGACTTAAAATGACTTACCGACGACATGTTCGTATGCTGATATTAGTCCGCAACGATGGCAATACCCTCTAGGTTTTACAGCTCTACAGTGTGGGAAATGACATACAGGTCACTGCAAAGAACATGACCGTTTCATTAATGACTCAACACAAACTTTTCTAATTGTGAATATAAAATGAAGGCTATAAACATCTTGACCATAAATATTGTCTCTTATTTCATTACCCTTCCTTTTGTTTACCCCACACCTATTTTGTTGTTGGTGACTCTCCTTACAATTACAGTCACCTAGGGAATCCCATCTGTGATCAAGGATACTCATGAAAATAATAAGAGACATTGCCAAGATACGAAGCAAAATAAATACATGTATAGAAAATATATGCTATTGTCCTTATAATATGTCGCATCAAGTTCTAGACAGTGTAAAACATGCCTCGATGTCATGCATTAAACTTTAGGAAGACTATGCTCGTAAGACTGGCGCCTAAGCCAGTCAAGTCTTAGACATTGCAATAGTGACTTGTGAGGATGTTAATCCCCTTTTGGTACGTGAGAGGCAGAGCCTTGCCATGGTATTCTGGATGTTGTAGGGTAGTAAGCTGGATGTCATGAAATATTTATCTGGTATGCCAATGCCAGTATTGCAGTGTTATATATATATTTTCCTTCCTTATCTTTCGGGAAAAAAACTCCCCAAAACTCATTTAGCCAAGGTTTACAACATACACACTTGGGTATGTATTCTAAGTATTAGGGCTGCGCAATATAACCGGTTTACTGGTATTTACCGGTTCAGGCATGAAAACGATACATATTGCGATACGCTGATTGAAAACCGGCAGTTTGACATGCATTCGGAAAACTTCGTAACACTTGGAAATCTTCGGATATTTCCGTTTTTTAAATTATTCCTTTTCTTGTTTCATTTGTGCCCAACATTATTTACATTTTATTTTGTTATGATTAAAAGTTGTTATTAAAACCTAATCAAGCATAGTGATTTTGTTGTGCTTAATGAATCAAGCATGAACTCGATTATAAGTAGTTTTTTGTTTAAAAAAAATTCTTGCAATACATTATTGCATTATATGCTTTCGCATCGCAATATATCCCAATATGAAAATTCTCTGCAATACCCACCCCTACTAAGTATGTGAAATTCCATTATTTACCTGTGTACACTAATATGCAGACTGATATTTAGTCCCAGAATTACAGATATAAAAAGATATATATCTGGACAAAATGCATCAAAATAACCAGAGCAGTTATTTGCTAGCTGTGGCAATCTAGACTTGCCACATCATTCTAGATTTGAGGTAAACTAAATTTAATGTATTTTTAAGGGTATGGGAGACAGACAAATTGATGTGGCTCAAGAGTTTTGAACTGGATGCAAAAATACATTGAGTGGTGTGGGGGATGCCTTGCAGGTGGGGGCGGTTTCTTCAGTCTGTGACATATGTCTCTGTGTAATGGGATGAGTGAGTATGGTTTTACGCCGCTTTTAGCAATATTCCAGCAATATCACGGCAGGGTGACACCAGAAATGGGCTTCACACATTGTACCCATTTGGGGAATCAAACCCGAGCTCATCTCTTGCTGAAAGCCTGGGTTCAATACCCCACTTAGGCATAATGTGTGAAGCCCACTCCTGGTGACATTGATGGAATATTGCTGAAGGCGGCATAAAACCCAAATTACTCACTCACTATATTCAGTAGTGGTGTAACGATACTGCAATATAGTATTGTATCGCAATATCAAGCTCATGATACAATGCATCAATCAACAACTCCTATATCCAATGCACACAATGCCTTACAAGTTATACTGAGGCAAAAACATGTGAAAAATAGCACCAGTTTATGCAAATGTTCTAGCATTTCCTGGTTGGCCTTTGTAAGAGGATTGTTAATAGCGTCCCCAAACTTATGCTTCTTCTTTACCATATCCCATCTCCGCTGTCTCACATTTGAAAACATTTAATGACACCTCTAACGTTGACAGCAGAAGCAGGTTTTGAATTATCAGAATGAAGCTTGCTGTGAATGCAGATTGGCCATTGTAGTACCTTTCAGACCAAATTTTAAGGTTTCTTTTCAACTGTCCTTGTTTGCACTTTTAGCAAAAATGTATCACGTAGAACTAACACTGTAACTGTTACTGAGTGTAAGTGGATCCAGGTTAGAATTGGTCATCTAAGGGTGACTAACGGGATCAGGTGGTCAGGCTCAAGGGACCTGATTGACACATGACATCGTATCCCAATTGCGTAGATCGATGCTCATGATGTTGATCACTGGATTGTCTGTTCCAGACTCAGTTATTTACAATCTTCCACCATACAGCAGGAATATTGTTGAGTGCACGGTTAAAAGCAAACAAACAAACAAACATGCTGATCGGTGCATTTCCGATGGTGTAACACCTCCCTGTAGCATATTGTATTGTACCTACACTGTAGGAAGTGTCAGCCATAATACTTCCCCACGGCCCAAGCATAGGCAGGTGTCAGGGATAATGTTGATAATCCCCTGATACCTTAATCTCTTGAGGATATGGTCGGTCAATAGGATACAATTGGGTCAGTGGACTGCTTATGTAATCACCATATGCTGTGTGTCCAACAAGGGTGATCAGACCAGGGCAGAACAATTGTTACCAGTGAACGATCCTTTTTTAACTTGCTCAATGAAAAACGAAACATTTCCTTGTAATTTTCAACAGAACAAGTGTGTTTCTGTTCTGCATTTGTATTTTATATTAACTACTGGGGACTTCATATCTGTTGAAATTCCTACAGGTGAGAACATTAAAGGTATTAAAGAATAAAAAGATAAATCAAATACATTGCGACCTCATGTAGAAAATTGAAATGAACTGAAGGCCACACACTCTATTATTATGGATAGAAAGTTAATAAACGATATGCCATATTAAAAAATGAATAGTAAAAATCAATGGGTTCTTTTTAAAATTTCTTCCTATCCCTCATTGGATTCTAATAACCAACATAGATTTTTAATAGACTTCATATATGTTGTGTTGCAGATTTGACAGATTGCAGCAAAAAAACAACAATGATGAAATATAATACAACTCACCTTTGCTTCTCACAGCTTCACCTTGATAGGAAAAATGAACAGATTGAACTACACTTAAAATTCAAGTACCTATTTACGTGTTTGATAATTATTTAATTTATGAATTGTATTTTGTCAAAAGCCTATGCAAACCTCTTGAAGATTGAACAAATTAACAAGTAATTAGATACACATGTTATTGGTACTTAAAAATTGCTCAAAATCTTGTGCTGCCAACAGTATCAGCTTTTACTTATTTCCACTAAACCTACACCCAAACAAGCTAATAAGGGCAATATTGTTATAGATACAAAATTTATTTTTTAATATGCCCTTACTCAAGCTAATTGGTTATGAAAAATTCATTTAATAAAAAAAAATGTGTTGCCTAACCCCTGCATTATCCGTTCTATTTAGCTGATGGGTGGGTAAACTTGAGAAGTATTCAAGAGGGGGACTTCAGATGTATGCTTAACACTGCATATTGATTTGCAATGGTAGATTCACATAACATGGTCTCTAGGTTCGTGTATAATGGATGTAATCCCCCAAGACAGGGGAAAGGATGAGATGTATGACCCTTGTGTGATATACACGATCGTATAATCTGAATACTACGATAGTTGACAGAGTACTTTGTCATGACAGCACCCCCTGGTGGCGTACTGGAGCACTGCATGTTGTTTGTAAGCAGATGATAAAACATTTATTCCTATAACAGACGTATATGGTTTGTAATGGCGTGCACTAAAATAATATTTGGTCAGTGGTTTGTATTGATGAATGATTAAAATTTGTTTCATTTCTTGATTGTAAATTTTGAATATATTAAGTTTGAACGTTTTTACTAAATTTGATTTTATTTGTGACAGGGACAATGGATGAGACAATGAACATGGATGAGGATGAACTTGAGGTCAAGGTCATAAATGAAGGTGACTATAAGAGAGATTTGGATGAAGTAATTATTCCAAATGGTTCTGAAAAGGCTACTGCAAGCAGATCAGATTCTCAAACTCCAGACATGAATGTGATAAGCCAATCGAATTCCAATATTCAGGATATTGACAAATCAGAATCAGTCAACATGAATGAAACTGAAGATGAGCTAGCTGATGATGAGAACAGACCAGGTGACAATGACAAGGATATAATGAAATCACAGATTTATGAGGAAACGTCTGCCAGACTGTCAGATGTGTCAACTATCAAAGACCAATCAGAGGGCAGTGCGGAGTTGAGTGTGGAAGAACGTGACCTTGGGGTGTATGAGGATGAATCTGACCTCGATGAAGCAGTGGCTGACCTTGACATTGAACTGGAACCAGAAATTCTGGGGGAAAAACTGGTAGACAGTATGCTCAGAAAAGGAAGTAAATCTGCAACTTCCACTCGTAAAAGTCGAATTGGGTCAGCCTTGTCTAATATAGATGAGGCTGAGGAGCTATCTCAGCCATCTTGTATTGAGGATGGGGAGACAACTGTGGAAATTGCTGAACATGGAAGACGGCCAGCCACTAGTGGATGTGAGACTGATGCCCCGCTGTCCCGTGCAAAACTCAACACTCCAGCAAGTATCAGTGCATACACAGATGTGACTGCGGAAATCAGGAATTTGGAGTCAAGGTGAGTTAAGGCCTGACCTGATTAGGGACTGTTCATAATTAATGGCTTCTCCATAAAAATCATCATCACCTCCCTAGCCATGAATTATTAATGGTCCCTTATATCAGAGAGACCATATACACAGGGGTTGCCTTTCAGCCTTGAGGCAAGTGGTTACTTTCAAACACAATAATGTAGTGTTGGAAGAAACTCCTTGACTTGAAATTTAACATTTTCAATAATCCAGTATAATCTTCTCATGCATGTATTCAGGGGTGGAAATAACTTTAAAATTGCTAGTGTACTCCGGTACAGTGGCACATGTAAAATCAGTTGCCCTGATCATTTTTCCACTATACCGTCCGTTTTCTTGTTAATTTTTTAAATAAAAAACATTATTAACATTGGAAAGTCAACTGGACACTGGTACAGCGTAACACACAAGTTTGCTTGCCCGACAGAGAAAAGCACTGGACTCGGACGTCGGGCAATGGGTTATTTCCACCCCTGGCATTAATTCAGCGAATTATTTTCACTTAAATCAAGTAAGCAATTGCTATGGCCAAAAAAAACCTATCCCAGTAAAATGAGCAGAACAGGTTGCCAATGGACTGATCCATGTTTCGAGTTTTATTGATAAGTTGTTTTCACACTCCTAAATGAGGAAGAGATGTTAATTAAAATTAAGGTACATTAGGAAATGCAAAGCTGTTTGGTCTATTTCAGCATTTTCATTTCTCCACCTGTCACGCACTAAATATTATCACAGTGTACTTATTGTTATGTTAGCAAATGTCCTATCACATTTGAAAATCTAAAAAGAAATTGTTTTTTCAAAATGATGTAATTAAAATGTTTGAAGGATTTACTTTAAAATTATTTTCTAAAGAAGGAAATGTTCATGTTTATCATTTACAATTATTTGATATAATTTAAAATATATTTTCCCCTAATTTACGATACGTTTATGAGATATGATATGCTACTCTCATGCACTAGTATATCTGTGTTCTGAGGTTATTTTTCAAAAACAAAATGGTTCCAATTGAACAGAAATTATTATATATTCAGTGTTTATGTCTTTAACACAAGCTCATACATAACTTCTCTACCAGGACAAGGGGAAATTATCCATCATAAAATATTTTAGAAGGTAGCAAATGTTTGTCAAAGCCACTTGATGATAGAAGTTGGTCATTAGGCTAAGACTGAGCTATTCACTATCGACTAAGTCATGTACACACTTCGTGGTGATTTAATCATCAAATTTCACCATGGCTGTTCATTAGTCAGGCAAATTTTCAAAACCACAAAACTCTGGAACAAGATTCTGGACACCTGATGTTTTGTGAAAGGAATTGTCATGAATTTTTATAGACATTTCATGAATAAATACATTTTTTTATGTTCAATTTATTGTTGAGTGTAGAAGTGACTATTTCCCTCAATTCTGTAGACAGATCTGACAATTTTCGCAATTACTGTCAAGGTGTAGTACCGTAATAAACAGAACTGTGTCAAAGTGTAGTTGATAAACAGAAGGTGTAGTAATAAACAGTCATGACAATGGAGTTATAATGTTGACTATAGAATATGTTGCATGTCTGTTAAAATAAATAATTATGTTTTACATATTCATAAAAATTGTAATTGTGTTTAAATATATTTAGTGGTTGAAATACTGATATCGACCATATTTCATGGTCTCAGTCAAAACAGTGTAATTTGATTAAAATATTCAGATATTTAATTCACCTGAAATGTCAGTAAGATAAAACGGCTGTTGTACTTTCAGGGTCTCATAAACTAATAGTAATTCTGCTATATTGCATGACGACATGAGACAGGTTTCTCACTGAATTCATGTCAAAGATTGTCAAACCACATGCAACATATTGTGATTCATGAAAATATTTCTTTGAAACTAAGAAAATTAGGCATTTTGGCTTTTGACAAATAACAGCTTTGAAGTTTGGTCATTCTTTTATACAACTCAGTGAAAATGAAGAGACCTTTTATGTAGAGAATGTCTGATTAACATAGAAATTGCAAGAAACACATAAAAGATGAATGGAGTGATTTGTAAAGGATTGATAGTCTGCCAAGTTGTATGAGCTGGGACATAAATGGTGGTATGGCGGTACTATAAATACTGGCTGGACAATATGGAAAGTTGGACAAATATATCTGAATAGGTCCCCGGTTATATGCTTCTAACAAATGTTGTTAAGAAGGAATTATGCACACTGCGGATTCCTTGTCTGTGCCTGGCTGCAAACATTGCAAACAGAATCATTTGTGCTGTTCATGACGGATGCGTCTGCTTCTGATGGAGTTTAATATGAAATGATTTTCAGGATCTAGGATGGTGTATTTCTCTGACTATCGCTCCATTTAGCCATGGATAAGAAGGTTGTGTTCGAAGGACCTCTTTCAGAATGGCGTCTGCCAGTCGTCAAAAGCGAATTTGCTCTCAGGTACTCAAGGACTTTGGGCGTTTCTGTTTCTGTAGTAGCTATTTCAGAATGTGTTATATTTTTTGTTTTATTTACACAACACACTATGCAGTTTTCTGTATCTCTGACAGCAGCATGGAAATAACCAAGCCTAGACTAGACAGACTAGTTCAATGTCCTTTGGGTGTCATTTTAGAAATTGGGACATAAAATATTGAACAGACTTTCTGGATAACATTATTGAAATACATGTATAGCTCTATCAAACTAAAAGTAGATGCTTTCCGTAAAGCTGGTTCAATATAGTTTAATTTTTTCTAATTTTTAAAACTAATCAGCAATTCAGCAATTTCTGGTTATCATAACCAGAAGATGTTGAACTGGCTTATAAGCCAGTTTGTATTAGTTTGTTGGTTGTTCAAATCATCCTACTGCTAGATCAATGACAATATATGTGCTGATAAAACTATTGTCACACCAAGTAAAATGTTTTGCATTCTACCCTTGCTGATATGCTTCATATTCCTGAACATGATTAAATTAAATTAAATAATTCAAAATTTGTAATGTGAAAAATAAAAATAAATGTTGAATTATTATTTCAGTTTCCGCAAATGCTATTTAATGCCTCTAATAAACTTAAACTTCCTACTAAAGTTTATTAAATAAGATGGAATGTGTTCTCAGACACATTGTCAATAATGTTTCACTGATTCATTTAGGGCGGTGGGGTAGCCCAGTGGTTAAAGCATTTGCTCGTCACGTTGAAGGCCCGGGTTCGAGTCCCAACATGGGTACAGTGTGTGAAGCCCATTTCTGGTATCCGCTGCTGTGATATTGTTGGAATATTGCTAAAAGCAGGATAAAACAAAACTATTTTGTGCTTTTATTGATTACCAGAAGGCGTTTGATGGTGTTTATCGTAACGGACTGTGGCTTAAATTAACCAAGTTAGTATAGGGTGGAAGTTTCTCAACATATGCAGGGCCATGTATAAGGATGTTAAGTCGTGTGTTAGATATAATAATGAGCTTAGCGATGTTTTTACATATGATACTGGTCTACRTCAGGGTGAAMTTTTCTTTCCATTATTGTTTTCCTTATTCATAGAAGATTTTGAATTAAAGTTACAGGAAAATGTTACTTCTGGTATCGATATACATGATATAATGCTGGTTTTATTTCTTTTCGCAGATGATATGGTTCTCCTGAGTAAATCTGCGACTGGTTTACTGTCTCAACTTAATTGTTTATTAGAATATTGCAATATTTGGGGCATATCTGTAAATATCGATGACTAAAGTAGTTCCCAAAAGTCATATATTTTATCAAAGCAGGTTTTCTATTATGGTAATGTACCCCTTGAAAGTGTTGCTGAATTTAATTATTTAGGTTTATTATTTAAATCTAATGGAAACCTGTCGCCAGCTATTAACATATTATCGGACAGGGACCTGAAGGCGTGTAATTCTTTACTCAGAGAAGTGAGGACCAATAAGATAAATGTGAAAGTAGCGTTAGAATTATTTGATGAGTGTGTTGTACCTGTTTTGCATTATGGTTGTGAGATTTCCGGATGGAAACAGGCAGAATGTATTGAAAGAGTTCATCGTAGATTTTGTAAAAATATTCTCGGCGTTAAAAGTAGTACAAGTAATTTATTAGTGTACGATGAACTCGTAAGATTCCCACTTGGCATTCTGCGTGAATAACAGATGGTTAAGTTTTGGTTTAAAGTTGTTCAATCAGAGAATTGTATTATAAGGGAAGTATATTCTATTGTAGATGAAAGATCTGGCTGGTATTCTAAAGTAAAAGATATCTTAATGAGCAATGGTTGTCTCCCTTAGAGGTAAAGGTTCCAGTTTTCATGTCTTTATTAAAACATGACTACAAGATAAATTCAGTACGTATTGGTACCAGGAGATGAGGAAATCTACTACTTATATGTTATTCAAACAATTTAAGGTAAAATTTGGCTTTGAAATGTATTTAGTTAATGTTTTAAATTGTAACCACAGGTCTGCATAATGTAAATTAAGATTATGATCTCATACATTATTAATTGAAACTGGTAGACATGGTAGTAATAAAATCCCAAGGGATGAAAGAATTTGTACTAACTGTAATCTTAATGACATAGAAGACGAATTTCACTTTTTA
>VKKT01005107.1:109317-119353 GCA_008038995.1 Haliotis laevigata | reverse complement strand
GTGACTGCAGATAAAGTGACCATTAGAGAGCTATTGAGATTAGTAGTGTTTGTGTGTCACCAACATACTCCAAACTCCAGATCAACCGTGATAGTTGTACCCATGCCGAGGCATGCCTGCCTCGACTTTACATACCACACCAGGAATTACTGACTTTCACTTGATACATGAACTCAGTAAAGAGATTACTTCCTTCATCGAGTTTATGAAGTTACAAACTAATAACTTCTTCTCAGAGCCAGGTTTCTGCTTTAATGAGGCACAAATCTGAATTAATGTAATATTTTCTGTATATACTGGACACTGCTTACAGAGGACAGTGAGTTTATAGTCCTGTCTGCCTTTCCAGTCCACCCTGTCTAAAATGGATTCACATGCCTGACTCAAACCATACCTCAGCGGTCATTGTTTTGCATAAACTCTCATTGTTGACTCTTTCTAAGCTGATTGAGCATGAAAGTGATCGGTTGTGAAGACGCTAGCATTTCTATGGCGAGGATTTTACAGCATGTGTCAATGAAACCTCTGATTTGTTGTGAAAGGCCGATTGCAGCATTGAATGCATCACAATACAAGGCAATTGTTCACTTCAATGTCCCAGCACGGTTGCTATTGTGGAACTGTATGACTCTAGTCCGGGCTTTCATAGTCCTCACATGGGCTGGGCCTTTCACTGGGGACAATCCAGTCTGATAGTGTATAAATATGTGTTGAATATTTATTATCCATTCATAAGAAGACTTTGTGTATATACCTGTGTATAGTAACAGTCACAAATGATAGAAACCTGCTCTTCAGTTCAACAGTGTTTACCTGTATCATACCCATGTACCCATTTTCGCGATCTGGATTGTAACAACCAGTGACCATGTGATAATTTATATTTTATGGTCTTTGCTACAACCTTCAATTAAGAAGCTGTGAGAGTATACATTTTCAGGACAACAAATTGTGTAATATTTGAGACCAATAACAGAGTGGTGATTGTGAGGGAAGACAGGTTGAATTACGTGGAGGAGTCAAGTGGCTATTGATGAACGTCAAGAGGAGAGACCGTGTGTGATTATTGGATGATTAGATAAAGATCTGAATTGGTGGCAGCATGTTGGCCATTTACGTAGCACTTGAAATCTGAATGGCAGGTAGCGACAGAAGTACAACAGGCACACGGCAACTGCTGGCTTAACCTGGAGACCAGGATTATACAAGGATACTCAGTAGCTGGAACTGGTGAATTCTGTGGAGAGTTCCTTGACTGATGCCATAACAGATGAGAAATATGTGAATTATGTGAATTTGTTTCTTATCTGATTAATTTGTATGGAAAGTGGTTATATTTGCCAGTTCCACTGAAACTGTTTCCAGGGTTTTGAATGTTGTGTTTACTGTTTGGATAGAGCTGTAATTTTGTAATGGAGAAAGGAGAATCAGACGTTGTGTGAGTCGTCTGCTGAACATGTCTCGTTATGCTGGACCTGGACCTGAAGTGTACCCATCAGATGTGTACCCGGGTCAGAAAGGGTACACTAACCCTTACGCCCATCAACCTGTACCCCCACAGGTAAAGGGGAGGGGAGGTGATATGGATGGTCGGAGTGAGGGAAGTGTTGGGAGTCACTCACCTATAGCTGTAGCATTCCGGCGGGATGCATATATGTTCTCTCCCCAGACTGGTGATGACTCGGACAATGATGCTGACTTTCATAGGTCACATAGTGACAGTATCAGACCTCCGAGAAGGGGAGCCAGACATCGGCGGATGAGTGACCCCAACTCATCATACTTCAGGGGAAGAAGAGGCAGAAGACGACCACAGCTGAAGTTCCGTAAAGATAAAACCTGGAATCTGGATATGGGGACTCAGGTTGATGATAATGTGCGACGTCAGACAAAGATTGTGAATGTTGCAACAAGTACTCATTGGAAACCATATGTTGAGAGACACTCCACTCCCGAAAACAAACACTCCAACAGGAGTTGGGGTAAACATAACCGAGGTCAGTCGAGGTCAGTGCCTGGTTCTCGGGACACAGTGGACAGAGGCATCCAGACCTCCAAAATCCCTGGTTCTCCGACATCACTGGTGTTTGAGACTGACCTCAGTGCGGATGGACTCACTCACTCAGACACTGATTGGGAAACAAGGCGCCCCAGTAAGAAGTCTCGTAGTGTCACAGATAACAGTTCCTCTGACACCGACAATAAGGTCAGGAGACGAAGGGGTAGGAAACAGCAGAGTGGTTCGGACGACAGTGAGCCTGATAAGCCCGGATCTGTCAATGATACTCCACGATCTCGTCGAGTTGGTGTGACACAAGCTCCTGTTTTGAAATCAAAAGCCAAACAGAAGAAGAAGAAAGTGCGTGTGAATTCCCCCCGGGAGGTTGCAGCGAGCCACCACGCCCGGCTACAGGAGATAGAAGAGGAGGAAGGAGGCAGGGACAGTCCTACTGAAGTTCGGAAGTCACACAACACAGATGATATTCCTGATGAACTGAAGAGCCTCAGTGCTAAACATTACCTGAAACGGATAGGCAGGCTCGACACGGAGCTGGAAAGAAAATCACATCAGACTGACCAAAGAGGAGACACATTTGTTATGGCTCAGGAAAAACCTCAGTATGTGTTACGGAGTGGTAACAACTCCTCATCTCATTCTAATAAAAGTGACAAGGAGAGCAATAGTGGCAAGGTGGATGAGGGTTCCAGTTCGGACATATTGGATCATCTTGATGACTTCAACATTGTGGAGGAATATGATGGAAACGACATATACTTATGTTACTTGATGACAGACAGTGGGGCAACTATTGGCCCAATGAGACTTGACATAGAGAATATAGAGATTGGACTTCCTGGAATGAATAAGGGAGATAATTCTGATAACAAGGGAGATGATTCTGAAGACAAGGGAGATAACTCCCATGAAGAGGATGATGAAGGTCAAACTGAAAACAGTGATTCCGCTGCAGAGGAAGATGAAGACCAGGATAATATTCAAGGTGGTTTAGGTAAAATAGGCCCTTTACAGAGCCCTCTTTCATTGATAGCGGAATGAAAAAAGTAAATGAGTATGAGGATGTATTCTTTTGGAGTTTTTGAACGGCATTTAAAAGTGATACACATAAAGGCAAGAATTTATGGACTAACGGGATCGGGTGGTCTGGCTCGCTGACTAGGTTGACACATGTCGTTGGTTTCCAATTGCGTAGATTGATGCTCATGCTGTAAATCACTGGATTGTCTGGTCCAGACTTGATTATTTACAGACCGCTGCCATACAGCTGGAATATTGCTGAGTGTGGCGTAAAACTAAACTCACTCACTCACTCACTCAACTTCTTTATTTTGAGGAGAACGAAATTATCCTTAAAATAAAGAAGTTGACATCCATAAATTCTCACCATATAGCTGGAATACTGCTGAGTGCGGCGTAAAACTAAACTCCATAAATTCTCACCTTTATGTATTCTTTTGTTCCAAAATTTATGCTCAGATACCATATACCTAAAAAAGTCTGTCATGAAGTTTATGTTCAAATGCTGGTACATAATTCTAAACCTGACTGGAAAAGGTTGTCAAGTAATATGACATTTGCAATGTACTCCCTTTCATTGACACTCTGTAGGCTTTGAAATTTTGCAGTAGATAATTGAATTCACACAGAACACTTCATGTGTAGTCTGTTTTCCTTATTTGACTTGATGTTACGCAGGATAGATTCTAGTGACTTCACAGGTACTTGTGGCTTGAAGGGGTAGATTCTGATAACTTCTAATGAAAACATTACCCTTAAGGTCACTTGTGGTGATTTCATTTATACAACCCTTGGTTTTAATCTAGTAAAGATAGTTAGACTCTTCTAAGTGGCCATAATGCTCTCAATCATGAAAATCTAATCCTGAAACAAAGGCAAGAGGCTAAATCCTGAATGTCTAACATGTATGTCTTATTGATGCAGATAGTTTTTACTACAGTGTCTATAGGTTACACCATGGACTATCTAATGCAGCTATATGGCCTGTGGTTAGACAATCTCCTGTTATTACCACGATACTTTAAAGTGTTTGTCACAGGGGTAGATATGTATGGGAGATATCTGGCCTGGGTTGTGTTCAGGAATAATGTGGGCTATCTGATAGAAGTTACTTCACTCACGCTATGTTTGATCAAGGCTCTCCAACCCTGTGGAATGTATTGTGTTTTATTGACTGGAAGGAGAAGCAGTTAGATCACGTAACCCTTAAGTATTTATGTAAACAACTTTCAGGCATTAACCATGCACAGTCAGTGTCAGCTGAGTGTGGTGTACTGCTGTAACATGGTAGCTATGTCTGTTAGTGAGGTTACTGTGCTGTGATGTTGGTAGTTAGATCTATCTGTTGGTGAGGTTACTGTACTGTGATGTCGGTAGTTAGATTTATCTTTTGGTGAGGTTACTGTACTGTGATGTCGGTAGTTAGATGTATCTGTTAGTGAGGTTACTGCACTGTGATGTCAGTAGTAAGATGTATCTGTTAGTGAGGTTACTGTACTGTGATGTCGGTAGTTAGATGTATCTGTTAGTGAGGTTACTGTATTGTGATGTAGGTAGTTAGATGTATCTGTTAGTGAGGTTACTGTACTGTGATGTAGGTAGTTAGATGTATCTGTTGGTGAGGTTACTGTACTGTGATGTCGGTAGATAGATGTATCTGTTAGTGAGGTTACTGTACTGTGATGTCGGTAGTTAGATGTATCTGTTGAGGTTACTGTACTGTGATGTCGGTAGTTAGATGTATCTGTTGGTGAGGTTACCGTACTGTGCTGTAGGTAGTTAGATGTATCTGTTAGTGAGGTTACTGTACTCTGATGTCGGTAGTTAGATGTATCTGTTAGTGAGGTTACTGTACTGTGATGTCGGTAGTTAGATGTATCTGTTGGTGAGGTTACTGTACTGTGATGTAGGTAGTTAGATGTATCTGTTGGTGAGGTTACTGTACTGTGATGTAGGTAGTTAATCTATCTGTTAGTGAGATTATTGTACTGTGATGTCGGTAGTTATATGTATCTGTAAGTGAGGTTACTGTACTGTGATGTCGGTAGTTAGATGTATCTGTTAGTGAGGTTACTGTACTGTGATGTCGGTAGTTATATGTATCTGTTAGTGAGGTTACTGTACTGTGATGTCGGTAATTAGATCTATCTGTTAGTGAGGTTACTGTACTGGGTTGTCGGTAGTTAGATGTATCTGTTGGTGAGGTTACTGTACTTGGTTGTCGGTAGTTAGATGTATCTGTTGGTGAGGTAACTGTACTGTGATGTCGGTAGTTAGATGTATCTGTTAGTGGGGTTACTGTACTGTGATGTCGGTAGTTAGATGTATCTGTTAGTGAGGTTACTGTACTTGGTTGTCGGTAGTTAGATGTATCTGTTAGTGAGGTTACTGTACTGTGATGTCGGTAGTTAGATGTATCTGTTGGTGAGGTTACTGTACTGTGATGTAGGTAGTTAGATGTATCTGTTAGTGAGGTTACTGTACTGTGATGTCGGTAGTTAGATGTATCTGTTAAAATTGTAATGGTTACTCTCCCGTTATGTTTCTAGTTAAGCCTGTTAGTGAAGAGGCAAATGGTTAATGAACTATGTTGTTGGTAGGATCTATCTGTTTGTGAAGGGATAGACTAGAATGCTTAGACTCTGAGTAGGTATAATTTTGATAAACGCAAATAATTCCTTATAAATTGAAAAGTGAGATTGGAGATTTAGACTTCCTAAACTTTAAGAAATCGTGTTTCATTTAGGGTTTTAGGATTGATAAAGGGCTGAGCAGTAAGGAAAAATTTTGCATTTCCAGGACTGTCAGACAGACTTGTGAAGGGACAAATGTTACTGTACTATGTAGATGTTGGTAGTCGGGTCTGTCAGTGAAGAGAAAAATGGTTACTATGCTGTTATTCTTGAGTACAGAGCATTTCTGAGCACAGAGCACATGAAACCTAAACAAGATGATTATGGACGCATTTTGGTTTTAAAAATGACACACCCCTCTGAGACATTTAAAGAGGGACATTCAAGCATCTGTCCAAAATCTGGACCTTTAAGTAGTGACTGACCTGAGCGAACCTGAAACATAGTGTATGTGACAGCTTGTAAACATGAGCTCAGGCAGCGAGATAAAACATATTAACATTCAAGTTTACAGACAAATTGAGTTTGAATGACTTAATAGGAGTAGCAACAGGCCTGTGAGTCACCATTTATGTGTTATATTATCCATTAATATGCTGGCTTTGAAGCATGGGGAGAAAAAAACAATAGCTGAAAAATTTGAATCTGACTACACGAAACACAACTGGACATATGGAAACATTTAGGTGAGAGAGATGTTATAAATATGAACAAATGCAAAATTTAATATGGAGAAAATGCGAGTGAAACTGGGAAAATCATGTGACATATTATGTTGATCATGTGACATATTATGTTGATCATGTGTTGCCCAGTTACTGCAATTGGGGATGCAGAGATGGGTTCTTTTGCATGCCAGAAACCTATAATCCTGGGTTTGAATCCTAATTTGCCTAATAGTGTATTTTGAGGTTTGTCTGCACCATACCCATGCCAGTGGGTTTCACCAAAGTGATAAAAAGCTGAGGCCTTACCCTCTTCAGGCTTTCTTAGATAGGTATTCAAATATCAAATCAAAATATTGATAATGGTTATCGAGAATTGAACTAAGGTGTCAGATTCAATTTTCGATGAATTGAACAGATTCGTTGCAGCCCTGCTGTTGATATTTAATAATACCATAATATGTTGTATGCTTTTCTGATGGAGGCACTCTCCATGGTTAACATAATAGAAGGTTTGTCAGGAGTTCAATCCCCATCTGTGTCATACCCAAGGCTGTTACAGGATGGTACTTGTTGTTAACCTGCCTGACTCAGCATTGAGTGGCTAGAAAAGGAAGGGTCGACTTCAGGTGCCAGTTTAGTGTGTCTGTGTGGGGATATTTGTGGTACGAGTATACTGTGATGTGATGTTGAAGTGGTCTAGCTCTGCATAGACCAAACAAGTACAAACATGATAACCATCCACAGAGGACTATAAGGCAGAACAGGTCCCTAGTACTAAATACTTGTTTCCAGCACTATGAAACCTAATTTGCCTAATAGTGTATTTTGAGGTTTGTCTGCACCATACCCATGCCAGTGGGTTTCACGAAATATCGTGGCAGGGGACACCAGAAATGGGCTTCACACATCTGTACCAACTGGGCTGTACCAATCTCAGGAATCGAATCTGGGTCTTTGGCAGGATGAGCGAATGCTTTAACCACTAGGCTACCCCACCACCCATCTCTGAACCTAACTCACTCACTTCATGAGTATTTTAAGTTATGAAATATTGCAATGTTTAGTGTGTATGACGAGAGTTTGCATCTGCAAAAGCTGGGCCCTAATTTTGTGGATTCACAGAGAATATGTTTGATAATAATGGGTGCTTGAATATAACCATGATACTGGCTATTTGTTGTATTTATGATATAATGCCAGCTACATAGTGTTGGTGTGCTGATTTGTTTGGGATATTGTCATTTTCCTCTTTTGTAGCTTGTGTAACTGTTTGTTTGTATGTTATATTCATAAATAATTTACTAGACAAATTTATTGCAATTATCCGTTAGACTGGAATATCGTGTTATCCATAAGATTGTTATCACTAAGGATTCTAGGTTGGTGAGTGAGTGAAGAAGTAAGCTTTTATGCTGGTTTTAGCCATTTTTCCAGCAATATCACAGTGGGGCACACCAGAAATGGGCTTCACACATCATACACATGTGGGGAATCAAACCCGGGTCTTTAGCGTGACGAGAGAACACTTTAACCACTAGGCTACTCAACCACCCTCCAGGTTGGAGTCAGTGTCTAGTAATTGATCCTGGTCTTAAAGTGAAGTGATATCTACATATCTGCATGTTGTTTCAGTGTATGATTACGGGTTTTTTTAGAGTGCAGTGTTTATCACAACAGAGCTAGGCTCCAACACAGTTTAACCTTGTTACGTATTGATCTTATGGCAACCTATACTATAAATCAATCAGGTGTTAGGTGTACCCTCCCACTGTAAGTGCCTGTTTGACAATATACAATACAATACACTATACTCTTGACAACATGCTTTACTTTGCACTAGACATTACAATTTTCTCCACACAATGCCTTCATTATATTAGATTTCTCAAGGTCTTGACTGTTTGATCACAATCCCATTAAAACTTTGCTCTGATGTGATTGGGAACGGTGGGGTAGCCTAATGGTTAAAGCGTCCACTCTTCACGCTGAAGACCAGGGTTTGACTCTCTACATGGGTACAATGTGTGAAGCCCATTTCTGGTGTCCCCTGCTATGATATTGCTGGAAAATTGCTAAGAGCAGCATAAAACCATACTCACTCACTGACTTATGTGATTGCTCTGTGCCTGAAGATCTGATCACTCCCCCATAGGATGTTGCATCCTGTCTGTCTGTCTGTCTGCCTGTCTGCATCAAGTAAACCTAGAGCAAACGTTTGACCAATCTAAATGAATGACACACAAGTTCTTAAGCCTCCAAAACTGCTTCATTTCCTTACCATCTTTATTATATTCTTTCTGTGCTATTTCTTTGATGTTGATGCTAAGAATTTAGAAGCAAAGAGGCACTGTATTGAAAGGAAAACAACTGATTTTATTAGATGGGATGAGCATTGACTTCCACATTACATAAATATCAATAACAGACTAATAGTCATAGGTGGCTAAGGGTTTGCAGGTCAAAATGCGATATGATGGTTTCAGTTTCTTACATATTGAAAAAACCGAGCATATGTGTTAAGAATTGTGACCAGTCAGATTACACTGACTAAGGTTCGGGAACTTCGCAGAACTGAGATGTATATTACTGTCTCTTGTACTTCAGACATAGACTGAGATTGTTAATGGTTAACAAAAATAGGTATAGCAGAAATGATTCCTTCTGCATACTGCTGAAAACTTATCTCTTCTCAGAAGCCTATCCCTCCTAAACTTTGTGATGCGCCTTTGAACAGCTTCAAGTTGGATACCTGGTGCCATGGAATCCGTTATTACGAGGAGTCCATGTCCAGTTATACTAATACTTCTGCTGTGTTATGATGTTTTTAGTTAGGGTTCATACAGCACGGTATCTGCTTCTCTATTTATTTCACAAGATTGTTGTTTTCCCCCTCTTTGATGTAAGATTATAATTTCTTTTGTCAGGTTTGCGGAATCGCCAGACAGGGTCCCATGGTCTGAACGAGTTCTCTAGTCGTAGCCACAGCATGTTGACCGTGACAATCGACTCGGAGACCCAGGCAGATCAGGAAGATGACAACCTGTATGTCACCAAGCGGGGAAAGCTATCCTTCGTTGACCTTGCTGGGAGTGAGAAGGTCAAGGACAACACGACAGGATCTGGGGCAGGGGTCATGTATGAATCCAACAGCATCAACAAAAGTCTATTAGTTCTAGGTTGGTATGCCGATACTTGGCAAGTGACTGATTAATGTTGCTTGTTAAACAGTATTATATTTGGACATAAGGCAGCAATGTTTTGCCCATTGAAACTGTTCATTAGGGCTGCAACGATTCACCCAGTCACCTCGATTTAATTCGATTTTCAATATTGGACCCTCAATTCATTTACAGTAGGACAAACACATAGTTATGAGACATGTCATATCCCAGAATTTCACTGAGATACAAGCACATATTAGGCTTATATTGTGATGCATTCTGGGTAAAAAGGTTCCCAGTACTAAATACATGTTTCCAGTACTATGCGCTTGTATCTCAGTGAAATTCTGGGATATGACATGTCTCATAACTATGTGTTTGTCCTACTGTAAGATTTCCAGGGCATAACTGATTCCTTGTACTGTATGTTTGTTTCCTGACAGATTCCTGGACATTGTTTCCCAGTACTGAATGATTATCTTCATCAGTCATTATCTTCATCCATCATTACCTTCATCAGTCATGATCTTCATCAGT
>VKKT01005104.1:41764-52192 GCA_008038995.1 Haliotis laevigata | reverse complement strand
TGTGTGCTGAGTTTTCACCTGTTTTCACGAGAGATTCAGTGGTCACTGAACCCCACTCTGGATCCGCCTATGGACTGACTGTCCCTTACAGAACTGGGACGCCTCAGCCTGTGATTCCTGGCTTCGTTCAAACTAACCTGTTTGTAAGTAACAGAGTCTGGACGAGATACTCCGGTGATCAACAGCATGAGAATCGATCTTCGCACTTGGGACACGATGAAACTAGTCAGAAAGCCTGCGCAACCGATCCCGATCTTTTGGGCTTGAGTTTGCTTTGATTTTGTTTGCCTGCGTGTGTGCGTGCGTGCGTGCGCGAATGTGTAGAGAGCTACATGATTGTGGTTTTACAGGAATAGGGCTGGGGACAGTGGCCATCACGTGGACACTCTCTACCTACAACTTGGCTATATTTTCCTGGTACCTGTACTACTTCTTCAATTCATTCTCGACATACCTCCCATGGACGCTTTGCAGCAATGACTGGAACACGGCCACCTGTGTAACCAATGACACACACATCAGAGATGTCAACAACACCATCTCCACAAACATCACCATCGGGGGAATGACAGCTGCAGAGGAATATTGGAGGTAGGTGACAGTCTTGAACGCCGCACTCTGCAATAGTCCAGCTCAGCAAGTCTGACCACCAGATCCCGTTAGTCGCCTCTCACAACAAGCATGGGTTGCTGAAGACAAGTATCAGTCGTGAGGAGAGAGGGGAATATTTCACAAAATCCCATTTGGGAGGCACAATGGTTTACATTACCTTGAATATTCAATATTCCCTCTTGAAAACACAAGTTCATATCTGGGAGAGCTATTAATCAGCTCAAAGTAGTCAGTACATCCTTTGGAATTCCATCAATTGCTGAATTCAATTCAGTTTAGCTTGTTATTTCAACATATAATCTTGAATTTAAAACTTAATAGTCAACAGTATTTCAATTTTCAAAACAGTTTTCAAGATGTGTGTACAAGGTACATTAATTAGTCTTAGCAACGTTGACCGTCATTATATTGGTGACAGTGGAAGGTGGACGACTGGGAATGTATTGTCACCTTATGCATGTGACCTTTTGAGAAAACCTTTGGTAACCCAGCAGTGTGTGGGTACCCGGTAGGATGTGTCGTTGGCCTTCTGTACCTCACAGTAACTTAGATTGTATACTCCCCTTGGAGATGAGAATTGACAGTGACAATATATACGTACCAAAAACGAGAGTTCATTGTAAAAGGTATTTGGCGCATAGGAAAATTGATCATCCTATTCAGGTTCAAGGTGCTGGACATAACCGAAGGTTTAGAGAATCTTGCTGGGATGAGATGGGCCGTTGGTCGGTTGTTTGGCTGTCACAATGTGCGTGGTCTTACTGTGTCTGATATGGGGAATCAGAGTTTCAGGAAAGGTAATGTAATATTATTTGTATCAATGTAACGTCAAAACAGCTTTCCATTGTCAAGGAGGCTTTTTACGTGAAGATTTTGAAAGCCATATCGTTTCTGATAATTTCGATCCTAAAATCAAAAGTATGACTGTATGAACATAATCAACATCCACGCTTTGAACCAACACAGTGAACAAGAAAAGATTCCACAGTAATCTTACATGTATGTGTTCGCCATATCTTAATAATCATCTCGGAATCGCAGACCAGTTAACTGACAGCATGTCAGCCTTCTAACGTCCAAGGTTTGAAGTAAATGTATTACTACACAGTGTCACTTTGACAGTCATGGGGTAGTCCTGTGAACATATTTCTTATCCAATGACTTTATTATTTTGGTATATTTTGTTACAAAGGTTTTCAAAGGTTCCATATCTCTTATTCTGAGGAACTATCTTCTCAGAGATGCAACTGGTTATTGTGGTCTGGTAGTGTCGAAACGACGTCACACATTGTAAATGTAATTCTGTCTACATCCTTGGGTTGTCCGTATGTTTTTTGTCTGTTTCTTATTTCAAGTCCACCGTTATGCTTCGTACCGACGCAAAGTACACACGTTTTTCACCTCAATTTTCAAATTTCAATGTATGCCCCAGTGTGAATAAGAAAATACGTATACCCTTGCACACACATAAAACCCCCAGATCACTTCAATCTTTCTTCATTTACATTCATAAAAAAATGTTTTCGAAGCAAAGCGATTCGATCTACCTTACATAAATTAACGACTGCTAACAAATGATCATCAAAATAAGTTTGTCTTTCATTTATTTATAATTTCCGTTGGCCCGTCAACTCTCATCCTTGTTCAAGTTGTGATGAGAAACCTATTAAAATACGGATGGCTTTCGGTACAAATTGGGGATATATAATATGTGAATTGATATTGACAAGCTCCGACCTGCATACAGACCTCTGTACTCTTGAAAGTTTACGCTTACACAAAGAGAAAGCCATTTCTTACAAAAATACTTTTCATGATGAATTACATATTGTTTCATCTGATTTGATGAGCTGTGTCACTGCGTGTCCTCGTACCCTGATGGCAGGGGAAATTGTTTATATACTGATCAAAATAAGACACTTCACTCTTGGAGAAATGAATCATATTGCTACTGCTAAGATCCGAGGGCATCTCACACTAAAAACCGACAATGGGATCTCAATGGGATTGTTCTAATGTAGCGTTAACTAAGATCTTATTTAGGGTCAGTTATGACGATCATACACAGTCAACGAATTGCTTTGTGCGGCACTGAACAACATTCACACACACACACACACACACACACCTTCGTCTGAGTCAATAACATATACACTTGGAACATAATTAAGCACCCCCGATTTTGTTCATAATGCCATAAAACTGAGCATCTAGTACCATTAGTATGTATACTCGAAAGCTTACACGCCGTTGTTTCCTGAAAGTTGATATTTTGGACAAAATCATGAAAATTTGCAATATTTCAATTTTCAAAATGACATGCTTCAGGACGCCATTTGTATTGAAAGGCTGTCGTCTCACAAGGCTTGCTAAATCCTGATCCTCAACTTGAAACGTTTTTCGGAGTTGACCTGGCCTTGGTCAGTCCTTATCCTTGTTGGTTTGCCGGTGTTTTTGAACAAGTCGACTCATGACGGTTAGTGAATGTCAAGCTGTCGCCCAAGAGCCCTGCACGACATCCCGGTGTCGTGCATTCCAATAATTTGCCATGTTGTAGCTTCTGGTAGTCACCTTCGTGCCATTGTTACAGATACTGGTAACATCGTTTAAAGGTTTTGGCGTTTTACAGTTAGCCGCATTGAGTTAACAGTGCTTTTTGAGACAATCGTGGGTAGTGTGCTTCAACTGCATATTGGGATGTGTTTTGGCGATTGATTTAGCAAYACCCTTAAACAATATTGAAAGGGAATACAGTTCAAATAATAGTCATCGTTACAATTCAAGATTTATCATTAGGTAAGTCAGTAACTTGAAATATGTTAGGGTGTCTTAATTAAGTTCCATGTGTATTATTTGTGGTTGAACAGCCATGACAACCACGATCTTCTTTTAGTTGACTTCACAATTCATTCATTATAAAATGCAATTCAATATTAGGGGCAGCGGTGGGAAGCCTAGTGGTTACAGCGTTCGCTCGTCACGCCAAAGACCCGGGTTCGATTCCCCACGAGTACAATTTGCGAAGCCTATTTCTGGTGTCCCCCGCCGTGATAATGCTGGAATATTGTGAAAAGCGGTTTAAACTAAACTCACTCACTCACAATCCAGTGTTCATGTGTATAGAGATGTCTTTTTTCAAATAGATTGTGTACGTCACCGTGGGTGTCCCATATTTGCTGAACACGATCTTCCTGATCCGAGGCTGCCTGCTACCAGGATCTGCTGAAGGAATATACTATNATATATACCCTGATTTTGAGATGCTTCGGGATCCAAAGGTATGTTTGACAATGTCAAATATAGTATATAAATTTAAAAGGGTAATCTTTTGCTATTTTAGATAATATATAGCTTTTAATACATCATTACCGTAGGTTGAAGAAAATGTTTTATATAAGTTCATGATCTAATCTTTGTGTTAATTTTAATATCAGATTAAAAATCAGTTTTGAATACCTATTCACCTGTGTTACTTGAGCGAGGGGCGGTGGGGTAGCCTACTGGTTAAAGCGTTCGCTCGTCACGTCGACGACACGGGTTCGATTCCCCACATGGGTACAATGTGTGAAGCCCAATTCTGGTTTCCCCGGTCGTGATATTGCTGGAATATTCCTAAAAGCGGCGTAAAACTCAGCTCACTCATTACTTGAACGAAGCTCGGCTGAGCAGATATAACCTGGCAGTAATTGCGTAATGTAAGAGCTTACTAAATGTATCGGGAGAACTGCATATCATGTTACTCCAATGTCTTGGATAGATGCTCATGATGTCAATCACTTAGTTATCAGGTCTAAGGAATTCTTGGTGGATCGGGACCAAGGTTCAAATATATACAGACCGCGCGTTGATTTCTATTATTGCTACTTTCAGGTGTGGATGGAGGCATGTGCTTACTCATTTTTCTCCATGGGGATCGGCATGGGCTGCATAATCACACTGTCCGGACACAACATCCTCAAGAACAACTGTTTCAGGTACATCTTCGACCGGAAGTAACCTCGTGTGTTCTAAATGAGCTTATTACAGACGAAACTCATACATTATGACAACCCGTGAAGGTCCGGGTTAGAATTGGTCTTCAGCAACCCATGCTTGTCGTAAGAGGGGGCTAACTAAATGGGGATATAATACTCTGAATCGTCAAGGACGACCATTTGATGATCAAGGATAACGACATGTGTAAAAGTGTCATGTCAGCAAATATAATTTGTGAATGTATTACAGACTGCCGCTGAGTCAGTATTGTTGTCATGGCCAGATGGATCGTCACTGACGATGGATGTCCAATATCTATTGATAGTCATTACGGGGTACCGCGAACACCCGGGTTAAAATTGGTCTTCAGCAACCCATGCTGGTCGTAAGAGGCGACTAACAGGGTCGGGTGATCAGGCTGCAGAATGACTTGACCTAATGGTTCCATTTAATTTTTCACAACAGAATCTCGCCAAAGACTAGCCATGACTGACTAGCCATAACGATCGAGGTTAGAATTGGTCTTCAGCAACCCATATTTGTCGTAAGAGTCGACTAACGGGATCGAGTGGTCATGCTCACTGACCTGGTTAACACATGTCATCGTATCCCAATTACGTAGATTGATGCTCATGATGCTGATTACTGGACTGTCCGATCCAGATTAGATTATATACAGACCGCCGTCATATCGCTGGAATATTGCTGAGTGCGGCGTTAAACAACAAACCAACCAACCAGCAGATTCTAGTACTTTCTTCGGTTGAGTAGTGAGGACCCACAGAGAGTGTGTGTTCGAATCCCGGATGTGACCCAAACTAATAAAAGTACTAGAATCTGTACTAATAATACCAGATATAACATGTTTCATTTCCTATCAGTTGCATATGCTTTAAATAGAATTGCGGGCCTATAATCCAGATTGTTCTTATAGTAAAACGGGTTTTACCTCGCGAAGTCATTTGAATGCCTTCTTTAAAAACATGAAAAGAAAATATTTGTTAACGCCCAAATGACGGTACAAATGTTCCGCAAATCCAGACAGAAATCCCAATGACAGTCACCATGTTGTTAATGGGTCAGTTGTCGACATCGTTCTTTCATGGGACTATGGACGATCATTGTTATAGATTTGTGAATGTTAGGGAATGTAGGTAACATCATTATAGACCTCAAGCACTGAGGCCGTTGTATCTTTATTCACAGGGATTCTATAGCCATGTGCATTGTGGACGCTGTCACTACCATCTTCGTAGGGTTTTCTGTCTTCAGTATCATTGGCCACGTAGCCTATATACGTGGACTTGATGTGGAAGCTTTCCAGTCATCAGGTGAATATGTCCTTCACGTAAATTAGTAAAATTACACAATATCAAAATTACGAAAAATCACATTTACAAAAATTACAAAGTTGTATATTTAGGCATACAAGTATTTTATGTACGTTAAACTACACATAGATTCATGTCACTGACAAGTCATTGAATATGTCCACCATATCTCAGCCTTATGACAAAAGGCCATTATGCCATAGGCGTAAGCGTGCATCCCGTCAAGATCCGTGTTAGAATTGGTCTTCAGCAACACATGCTTGTCGTAAAAGCCAAGTGAACTTTCGGGATCAAGTGGTCAGGCTCGCTGACTTGGTTGACACATGTCATCGTATCTCAGCTGCGTAGATCGATGCTCATGCTGTTGATCACTGGATTATCTGGTCCTGACTCGATTGTTTACGGACCACCATCATATAGCTGGAATATTACTGAGTGCGGCGTAAAACAACAAAGTGTGTATCTGTTTGGTGATGTTTATTTCCAATCATGTACACATAAGGCTTCATCATTCGTCTAGTGTGATCGTCACTATGTTCATTTGTTTCCGGTGAACTAATACGATTGCATGATACCAATGGGTTTTTTTGTTACCAACTATCGTTTACCAAGTAATGTTTAATACTTTCGAACTGTTCAAAATATGTTCATAATTTGCGGGGACATATTAATTACACATGGATCTGAAAAGGGGTTATTGATAAAACAGTATTTCTCTTACCAGGTTGTCTCAACATTAATCTGAATGGCTTCATTTCAGGGTTAAACCTAGCCTTCATCGTCTATCCCCAGGCTGTGTCAGCACTCCCATGGCCACAATTGTGGTCGGCCTTGACCTTTCTCATGTTGATGTCCTTGTTGATTGACTCCATGGTAACAGCACGTCTCTTCTTGAAACTTAGAATAATTGATGAAATAATCATATAGTGTTTTAGTCGGGGTTTTTATCTATTCGCACACAGTCTACATTTACACACTGTTTTTCATTTCATTCCCCAGCCAAATAGCTGGAATATAGTTGAATGAGACGTTAAACAAAACCCCAAAAAGATTATTTCGCGCAGGGCCCCCGTTCTGCAAAGCAAACACAGAATGTGTCCACCTTAGCGCTGAGATCGCTTAGTGGAACACAACCCTGGAAAGCAAGTGAAACGTTTTCCTTGTGTTCAGTTTGTGCCAGCATCAATGCGACGAATATCTTCTGTTTTACAACCGCATACGGAAATCCATGTGGTTCGTGTCTTTGTCGTCTACAAAACAAGAAAGGATGAGAAAGTCTTGGGCTGAGGCCAACTTCCGTGTGAAGCTACACAAACTGATAATGAGGAAACTAAATTGGAATAAACCCATTCTGTCCCAGCCAGTTGTCATCCAAAGACTGGCTGCCCTGCATAAAAAGTATGTAGTTATTCCCACTGACACGGACTCAGATAACATAACGCTTATATGTAAATTATCATTACATAAATTGTTTGATGAAAGAGCTTGGTATACGTGACATATCAAATAAGGCCACATGTAAGGCCAGTATGTTAACTGAGGAACAAATATGCCTAAACCATTCAACTGTGCTATCAACGTTTGGCTTGAGTACAAGACATGTCCATTCCTCTTTTGTATTGGATTCTAAAACTGCATAACAATCAGCACAAGGAGAGATTAATTGCTGGTTCCAGCATATGTACCACCAAATCCCTGACTCAGAGATTATTCATAATCCTTGAAACTATTTAGGAAGGTCTTTCTCGATATTCACAGAAAGCTTTTGAGACATGCAGAATTAACACCATATGGATTGATTTCTCAAAAACCCAAATGGAATTGCTTACATTTTTCGAAACATTTGATTTGTCAACATCGTATACCACTATCCCACATAACAAACTTAAGGAAAAACTTCATTCCTTGATTCATGGGGCTTTTGTAAACAAACTTGGTGAACAAAGATATACCTACATATATAGCTTCAGAGGTTCAGGACAATTTGTCAAAAAAATGAAAGCAAATGTCATTTGAAGTTTACCGAGAAAACAATATGTGAAATGCTGGACTTACTCATTGACAACATCTTTGTGAAATTCGAGGATAAAACATTTCGCCAAGGAGCAGGCATCCCCATAAGCACCAATTGTGCTCCCCTCCTTGTGGATATGTTTCTTTATGCATATGAATCAGAATTTCTGCTTGGGTTGGCAAAATCAAAACAAGGTAATCTGGCCAAGACTTTTAACTTAAGCTTCCGATACATCGGTGACTTAATATCATTCAATAACCAAGTCACCAATTGCCTTCCACTGATTTACCACCTGAACTTGAAATTAAGGAGACAAGTGAGACTGCCTCAACTCTTTCATATTGAGATCTATGTCAAGATTCAGAGTGACAAAAAACCCTCCACAAGGCTGTATGACAAAAGGGATGATTTCAACTTTCCAATAGTCAACTTACCCTTCATTTCACAACTTTTGAGGTTCAATTTTTAAATCAGGATTTTAAAGAGCGTCATGTCACTCTTGCTCAGAAATTGTTTGATCAAGGGTACAACATTCAAAGCCTCAGCAAAGCTTTCAAGAAGTTTTATGGTAGACATGTGGAGGGAATTTCCAAATTTGATGCATGGCTGACAAAAATGATGTCCGATGCAATTCCCTATTTTGACTTATACCATGCGTTCCCGAATTATTTCATCTTTTCGCTAAAACTGCTCTGTGCAAGTGGGTCCAGAACTACAGAAAGACAGATTTCTTAATACTGTTAAATTTATTGAATTGTATACAAAGTTGTATGCAGGAAAATACTATTGGGCAGAGATGAAGGGACGATAAATAGGCAGAGAGAACAGTAAATTGATCTAACAAACTTGGTATTTGACTTACGGCCATCACATACAGAAGTGGCTGCAATCATGTTGAAGCGTGTATAGTCTCTTAAAATATAACCCATGGGTGATTATTCCCCGGGATACGTCATACAAACAAATGTTTCTTGCTGCACTGCCTGGAGCATTGTATTTAAGTAATAAAATAAGAACTGGTAGGATCATAGTCTGTATTCTGTGTCGGAGTGGGGATCCATGTTAAACTGCAGCCGACCCAGTAGGAACCGTCCACTGGAATCAGTTTACACCAAATTGTTCTTATTATGAAGGAAAGTTGTCTTTCGCTTTATTGACTAGGCTTCCAATAGGGCAATGTTTGAAATTATTGAGAAAATATTTGTTTTCTTATACTGATAATAGAATGTTAACATAGGTGTTACATTATGAAGCAAGATAATCAATATGGGAGGTAACTCGTGTAGGCTTAAGAATGAACCTTACTACATCAAGAGTTATCTCCCCTGGTGAAGCAGACGGCTTCCTTTGTTGAAGTGGCAGATTTGACAGTGGAAGAGAAACGAAAGCTCTTTCTAGATGATTTTGAAAGGGGCGTGACGAATACAAAAGAGTCTACAGTATACAGACCTTTGAAGAATATTCGATCAGGAGTTGGGATTGAGAACAAGACAGGGGCAGGGAGGCCAAGGAAGTTCAGTACTACGTATGAGTTGGGGAAAGCTGGAAATCATAGAGAATATCAGAAATGAGACGATTAAGAGAGGAAGTTCTCAGGTATGTAATGAAACCCAAGAATTACAAAGACTTAACTGGATGAAGCGCGAAATTCCCTAACCATAGACGAACGATGCACGAAAAGAAACCCTTTAACTGGTGTAGGGCTCACAAAAATCAAGATTGGAATAATGTTTTCGTTTCTGATGAAAGTTCTGTCTGGCTTTTTCCGAACTGTGTGAAAATTTGGACAAAAGAAATCGTGAAACCTATCTACCAACGCCCAAAACATTTCACATGTGGGGTGAGATATCACCATGTGGAGTGACGCTGTTGTGTATTGTCACTGGAAATGTGAAGAAAGAACGCTACGTTGACGTCATGAATGGTTACCTCCTTCCAACGGCCGGAACACTGTTCAAAAATGTTCAAATGTTAGACTGGCCAGCCAAGATCTTAACCGTACTGAGAATGTGTGGGGAGAATGTGAGGTCTCAATAAGTACTGAAAAGACACTTAGGCTATAAGAGAATCATAGCTCAACATATTCATTTAAGTAAAACTTCTGTAGTTTATATACATGTATTAGATATTTTCTGAAACAGCTTTCTCAATAATTTCTGGGAATACTATATATTCAGATACCCAGCTTTGACATGGTCGTGACGGCTTTGGCGGATCAGCTCCCGGGTTTAGCAAACCACAGATGTCTCACTGTGTGTTCAGTGCTGCTGTCTTCATCGTTGATTGCTCTTCTGTTCATGACTCGGGTAGGGATTTATAGAAATCAACGTTTATTCTCGTTATAAATTGGTTACATTTTAAAACATACAGATCCTAATAAGAGCATTCGACGAAAAGACGACGTGGAAAGCATTCTGACCATCGGTTTTTGGACCAATTTATTCTTGAAAAGCTCAAAGCATATTTGGACATTGAATTTTTATTACTGTCGATTTC
>VKKT01005102.1:61057-72638 GCA_008038995.1 Haliotis laevigata | reverse complement strand
TATCAGCTCTGTATAGAGGATTGTAATTTGCTTCACGCATCAGCTCCAGCAATTGAGATAAGCTGCTTGAGTGTTTTCAGTGTGACTGGCTATTTTGGAATATATATTGCTCTGGCTGATGTTTTGGGAATTTGTTTGGGTGGACCAGTTGACACACGATTTTAGGATTGATTAGTTACCAGATACAGAATATGTCATCGAGCTGATTGAGTATCATTTGTATCTATCAGTTTGGGCCGGTGCTCTTGATGTTCACCTCTGGTTTAATGGGTGCAGCCTGTTAGCTAACAAAGATTTCACTTGAACTGCAGTTTGCCAGTTCACCAGACTAAACTATTCTCATAAATATGTAAAAATCAGTCATTTGTTCTAACAGACTATGCTTAATTTTGAACTATGGTAAGTTTTATACCGCTGAAAAGTATCTTAAACCTCTACTTTATAAACCATGATAAATTTAGCATAAAATTTGGTATTTTTTTCTTGAATCAAGGTCTCAAATGAACAGTGGCCAGCATCTCTCACAGAGTGTAACACCAGATGGCGCTACACAGTTGACCGCCAACATGTCTGGGAAGAGGTTCGTCATGGACAGAACAGTGAAGATATGGGAGGTATGGCAAACACTGGTGATCTGTAGGTGTTGTAGGTTAGAATAAGTCATCAAAGGCATACCACATCAAATTAAGTTGAAGTGATGGGATCTAACAGGGTCTGTACTATTCAAGGGTGTGTTAAACTCACTCACTCACTCACTCACTCTGGCCAGTGGGGTAGCCACGTGTTAAGGTCTTCACTTGTCATGCCAATGACCTACATCAAGACTTAGATACCCACATGATTTCTGGTGTCCCCTGCTGTGATAATGCTGGAACATAATACTAAACTCCTCACTCACTCACTCACTCACACTGTCTGAAGCCCATTTCTGGTGTCCCCCTGCTGTGATATTGCTGGAATATTGCTAAAAGCGTGTGTAAAACCATCCTGACTCTCTCACTCATTCACTCACTCACTCACTCACTCACTCATTCATATAGAGGGAAGTGCTACAGCAGAGTGCTGTGTCAAACAAGCTTACAACAAACTTACAAATACCTGGACTGAAAGAATCTGTGACCAGATGCACTGTAGGTTATGTCATTATGAACTCTGAGCTCAGCTTGGCTACATACAATACCTGATATCTGTTGTAAAGCGGCCTTCACACGACAAACTAAAGTTTGACAACACATGTTGTTGAAATTTTAAAAGTTGTCAAACACGCATTTAATTCACACGTCAAACACATGTCAAACTTTCGTGTCATTTGAGCGCCATGTGTGGTCACATGACAATTTCGTTGACTGCGATTGGTTGTTTCTGAACAACACGAGTTTGACAACACTTCACATGTCAAGCTTGAGTTTGACAACACCGAAAGTTTGATGGATGGGTTGGTGAGACTAGAGACCGATCCTATTTCTAGACAACAGTTTGACAACTGTGAAGTTGGTGGGAAGGCCGCTAAGAGTTGGCCTTGATGTTGTCCAAGGGTTTACCTTGGCCATACTTGACTCTAGGTTGTCATAATATGGCTTATGTTTGCTGCAGTATAAAATAACATTCCCTCAATCGCCCACTTGATTCTACAGTTGAAAAATGTCCTGTTCTCCTTATAACTTATTACAGTGCTGTGAATAGTTTTCCAAAGTTTTTTATCCCAAATGTTTTGTTATGTGGCTTATTGTATTAATGCAGTCATGTTGTTGAATGCATCATCATGTGGCAAATGGCACTTGGCATCTTATTAAATGCTTTGAAGTATGATGCCATGTAATCATGGCAATCAGAGTTCCTGATAAGCTGCGTTCTATACATCACCTTTCCCAAATAGAACGGTGACCAGTGACAATCCAGGTTAGAATTGATCTGCAGCAACCCATGCTTGACGTAAGATGTATCAAACGGGATGTGGTTGTCATGCTCGCTGATTTGGTTGACACATGTAGTCGTATCACAACTGCATAGTATGATGCTCATGCTGTTGATCACTGGATTGTCTGGTCAAGACTGAATTATTTACAGACTGCCACCATACAGCTGGAATGGTGCAGCGTTAAACAACAAACAAACAAACAAACAAACAAACAAACCAAATGGTATGGACTTGCTTGCCTGTAGATTTGCATTATAAATTTGAAAAACCTAATAGTATAACAATACTATTTAAGTATGTGAAGTTTCATTTTGTAATTGTGTTCCTAAATATACCAATCTTTGTGTTGTACTATGGTTCGTCTATTCCAGGCTGGCCAGTGTCGAGTATTGGCATACAGCTCATCACTGGGTGCTCTCATTGTGTCACAGCCCTCCTCAAGCACACTCTTCCCTGGGTTTGGGATTAAAAAAGTGAGCTGCTTTATCAAATAAGTTGGTTTTATCAAATTTGGTTCAAGGTTTCAAGCTAATGGGAATCCGTGAAGATTTGGGTTAGATTTGGCATCATTGTGATCATGCAGGGAAAGATTGGTGTGTCAGTTGATTGAAGAAATTGAAACACTGGATATGTTGGAAAAGAGAAATCGAAATTACAATTGGATCCTGTCTGACGATATTATAAGAACATCATCATAAGACTGTTTAAACACATACAAGGCTCTAACTTAAAATACTGGACTGAAAAATATTTTATTGTGTTCAATTTTGGTAACTTATGTTTTGTATTGACCACATCGATATCAAGAAGTTGACGTTTTCTTGCTTTAAATCAGAAGTTCTCTGAGACACTTCTATCTGAACTCAACTTTGGCCACTTTCATAATGGTGTAGATTTTCTTTCATTTGGGTTATCTCCCCTTTGAAACCAGACAGAATGTCTGCACATTTATCTGAAGAAAGGGTATAAGTTACATGGGGTGTCTATGTTTAGAGGAGACTGAAGAAGCAATCATATATTTATGTCTTGTATTCCCTATGTATGTTTTTAGTCCTCTATTGCTCTTTTTCCAGTTGAGTGCTATGGACTTCAAGACGTCCCAATACATGACTATCCACAGTAAGGCAATCCGGGATATCTGCTTCCATCCCACATTTGACAACGGGATTCTGCTGAGCTGCGGTCTGGACAAGACGGCCAAGATGACCAGCGTCATGAGCAACACTGTTGTACAAACGTATGTAGTACAAGGGCTGACAGTAGTACTAGAGTGGTTTTTTTGCATCAGATGCGGCTTAGAGGCTTATTTGTGGGAATCAAGCCTCCCAGACGAGAAGCGATCGTCGAGCGTGTTCAGCTTGGCTTCGGCCAGCACTCGGATTCTGTCGTGTTTTAAGGCCTTCTGTTGCAGACGACGCAAAACGAGTTTAAAAGTTAAGAGTATTACTCCTAACCCGAGGACGACAGGTGTGGCCACGATGGTGGATAATAAGCCGATGCCAGCACCCCCGAGTCCGAGCCAGCGACCACGAGGGCTGTGTCAATGCCGTCGATGGCACTGACGGCCCGGTGGTACTTTTTGTGCAATCTGAGTCTCGTTCCAATTGGCGTTTGATTTTGCTGATCTGTCGCAAACGAAATCCATCCACGGTTTCGAGCGTTTGAGCCACGCTGTCCGTGGCCGGATACAATCCCATCTTCCTCTATATATATATAGTTTACGAATAATATTTTTATTGGTCCTCCATCAATCGTTCATGAATATACTTTAAACTGATGAGGTACATGTGTTCGTATAAAAAAAAATGGTAGAGTAAGCTTTCATCTCGCATAAAATCTTGACTTCCTCTAGGCTTGTGGTGGAAGCTGTTCCTAGTTGTACATAAATACGGCACTGTTGATTTTTATGGTGATCATGCCAGCCTATGATTACCCCAACCAGAAGTCCCACCCGTTGTCCGGAGGTATTTCCAAGGACGACGTCCATAATAAGGGTAGAACCTTGTATCACAGTGATCCACGAGTCTGGGACTTCACTATATAGTTTTAAATAGAGCCATTTCGCTGTGTCTTCCGAGTGAGGGACTAGCATATAACCCGTTTGATCTGGTAATGGTGATGCGTACATTCCCTGTTTATGAAACGGAATAAAACTTCCCAGTAGAATCCCATTGTTTTTTAGTTCGAGGTTATTACGATCCTGATCCATGACAAGATAGGGGTAGGTCAGGACAATATTTTGATGATCCAGTTCAATTCGACGATGACTTCTCGACGTTGGTACACGTTGTTTTGTAAGTGCAGGACGTACAAGGCGTTTCGTGAGTGATATCGTGTCTTCCACGGTGACGTTGACTCCCTGCTGACTGGTGAAGGCATCCACGCCCACCGGAGCAAACGTGGTATTGATGTTGTTAGGTCCACTGGAGTTTGATGCCTTGGACGATTTCAACGTTACCAACCCTTGGTTCGCCGAGGTAGACTTGGATGATCAGTGTGGATTGCGCCGGCAGATTTTGCAGGATGGCAGCGACGCTGTCAAATTCGGACACTAACTGCAACGTCGCATTTGATGTCCCGGGTTTACTTGATAGGATATGAGCTATGGGTTGCGACAGCATGCTGAGGACGACGCTGCGTCTTTGCGTCAGGACGTAAGCCACGATCAGCGTTCTGTTGTTCACGACTTTCGTGAGGAGGTGGTCTTTATTTTCCGTGAACAGGTGGGGAGAGTCTAGCGCGATGTTGAGATTCCAGTCGATTCGAGAGGGTACAAACACCCATTGGTTGTCGTTGGTAAAGACGAGCATGTTTTGAGTGAGGACCGTCTTCTCAACGTCCTCTAGGTCAAAGAGTTTGCTGCCAAAGGCTTAAACCATCACCCATGTGTTATTGGTGTTACGAACGGGATTGTACTGCATGTTTTTTAAGAGACCTCTGGTCTCGACATCGTCTAAWTCTCCTAGGTTACCACCAGATCTGTGGCTCACTTCGACGCGTTTGTAAATGTTGTTTTTGAGTTGCAAGGCGTAGTCTGCCGTCGATGCCGGGCTCGTCGAAACTGCATGTGTCCCCGAGGTCGGAGATTGCTAGGTTGGCGCATTTTCTCGGTGTCATTCCCTGACCCGAAGCTTCAGTCATATGAAGTTGTATGAAGTTGCTGATATTCAACCATTGCGGGTAGTAGGTGAGATCGCAGAGCGCGACTTCGAGTTCCCTCGACGTGTTATTAATCGCTTGCAGTAGCGGAACAGGTTTGCTGTTCGTTATTCCCGGGAGCATGACGTACATATTGAAAATATGTATACGTAATTAAAATAATTCAATATTGCTACACCCAAGTACCAGCCTGGAGTGATTTATCCTAAAAGCGATAATTTAAGTGCTACCGATCTCACGCACATTAAAATTGTGGTGGATGCGAAGGAGGGTTCCCACCTCAAGGCAGTCCACGCATGGTTTCACAACCCGATGCAGTTCTGACAGAATCAATTCAATTTTGCCATGTGGTGCACGACGACAGGGTGCGGCGTGACCTTGAACGACATGCGTCGTGATGGCTTGTTTTTTAAGCCAAGCTTTGGCGGTATCCTCGCAGACGCGAGCAGCTTTTGCTAGCTTTGGGATGGCGCTCGGTGTCGGTCCGTGTTCTTTTTCCACTTGTATTACCAGATCAGACTCAATCTGAAAGAGATCAGCGCCCCGATGGCGTAGGACAAGGCATGGGATGCATCGAACAATCCATACGATCAGCGAGCTTATGAAGGATTTGTGGTGATTTCGAAATCTATCCGAACACGGATTGGCGTTTACCGGGTACGAACCACGGGTTGGGCATTCCGTACAGTGGAGCGAAATCCGTGAAAGAAGTCAGTGATGGTTTACTGAAAAGTGGTTGGCACCGACAGGACTTTGCTCTGTCGAGTACTGAATGGTGAGATGATCGTATGAATTTTAAAGGTGGTGTTGCTTTCACCGTTCAAAAGGTGGAGCAGCCTCAATACGCTGAAGACGATTGGAAAGTATATATGTTGGGGGATACGTCGAAGGGGTTTACTCGTCCCGATGTTGTCAGACTGAACGATTCGATTTGAATCCCAGTCGCGTGGTTGGACGATGAGATCGATATGATGAGCATTGTGCCGGATTCGAACAAAGGCTACATCCTCGAAGTGGACTTGGACTATCCAGCGGCATTGCACGCTGCTCACAACAGCTATCCGCTGGCTCCCGAACGGTTGACGGTGAACCGAGACTGGATGTCGGACTATCAACTAACATTGCACAGGAAAAATAAGCTGGCCAACGTGGAAAAACGCGTTCCAAACTTGATGCGCAAGACCAAGTACGTGGTGCACTATCGGAATCTGCAACTGTACTCGTCGCTGGGTATGAAGCTGACCAAAATACGTCGGGTGCTGCAATTCAATCAAAGTCCCTGGATGGAACCTTACATTCGGCTGAACTCCGAGCTGCGAAAACAGGCCACCAGCGATTTTGAGAAAATCCTCTACAAACTGATGAACAACTTGGTGTTCGGCAAAACCATGGAAAACTTGAGAAAACGGGTGAAGATCAAACTCGTGTGATCTCACAAGGAAGAAAAACTCAGGAAACTCATAGCCAGCCCAGCCTTCAACCGGAGCAAGCTATTCTATAACGACTTGGCAGCGCTCCACATGAACAAAAGTCACATTAAGCTCAACCGGCCTGTTTACGTGGGGATGAGCATCCTCGACCTATCCAAACATCTTATGTACGATTTCAACTACAACCAACTCAAGAAGCAATTCGGCGATGGGTGCGAGCTGCTGTACACGGAAACCAATTCCTTGTTGTTGAATATACGCACCGAGGACGTGTACGACGACATGGTGAAACACAGCCACTTGTACGATACCAGCGATTACCCGAAAGACCACGCCCTACACAGCACAACAAATAAAAAGGTCCTCGGCAAGATGAAGGACGAATGCTCGGGCACACCCATCACCGAATACATCGGATTGAGACCCAAGATGTATTCCATCCTGAAAGCCGACAACGATGAGATCCGAAAGGCAAAAGGGGTGAAAAAAGGAAGCGGAGCCGTTAACGACCACAGATTCGAGTCAAGTCGCTAACGCATCTACAAACGCAGTCGCTTGACCTGGCCTGCTGTGTTGAAAGTCGATCCTGGACGTGAGTTCATCGGAGCAGTGTCACAGCTGTTATCGAAGCATAAAGTCCAGGTGAGACGAGGCTTGGTCGGAGCTCACCGAAGCCAAGCCATCGTCGAAAGATTCAACAGGACTTTAGCCGAGCATTTGTTCGGATTGTTCGGACATCAGTATGCCCGAGAGATGGTCAACCCAGAAAAACGATCGACGGAATGGGTCGTACGCTTACCGTGAGTGGTGTCAGCATCAACAACGAAGTCATTCAACTCCTCAATAAAAGACCCGTCGAAGCCATTCGAATGATATCCGTGACAATCAAATCGGCTGCGCCATCGCGTCACGGCCAAGAGAAAAAAACTACCGGTCCGGATCGTCATGAGGTATCTGTACCAGAACGGTGAACTCGAAGGAGGGGACAGACCCCATTAGGTCCATGAAAACGTACCAAAAAATCGAGTGGACTTCAAAGATGACGAACCGAATCTGTATTACTTGCAAGACAGATTCGTCCGAGGAATTACAAATTGTCCCTCACGACATGGTATTACCCCCTTAAAAATAAAAATAATGTTCTGTCTGGTATTCGAACGCTAAAACTGTAGGTCCGATGTCCAGCACGTTCCCTTCAGAGTACATTAAAAACAAAAAAATGTTCTATCTGGGATTCGAACGCTACAACTGTAGGTCCGACATCCGGCACGTTCCCTTCACGCCAGCAGTCACACTCTCACAGTGGAGGTGCATTCAAGCTATATATAGCTCATACGCTTTGCGAGCTTATCAAACCGAATCTAAATAAGCCAATCGTGGCTTCTAAACATGTTTTCAGCGTCCATCGACGCATGCATCGTGATCAGCCGGGTCTAGACTACCTAAGAGCATCGTGATTGTATTTTATTACACCTTGATTCGAGGTGAAAAGCCACCAAACGTGCACGAGACGAGCGAGACTGGTTCTGCACTACTGTAGCTAGTATAGACGGAGCCCAGCTCAAGATAAATAATGGATTGTGGCCTCTGCAATTTTTTTCAGCGTTCATTGACTAATGTATTCAGCGTTCTTCAAACTACCTACGGGCATCATGTTTGTAGTTTATGAGACATGGATTCGAGGTGAAAAAGACACCAAACGTGCACCAAGTATTGAAGTGGAAGTGGAATGACGGGTTTCAGACATCCTGTGCGCTACTACAGACGTAGCAGAGATGCGCAACTCTTTGACCGAGGTTCGAAGCCTAACACACAGAGCTCTCATGGGAGAGCGCAGTCGACCACAACCCTACAGGAGAAATACCAGCGCACCACAAACATCATCAGACCAGGGACCAGGCGAGTCTCTGGTCAAAACACCAATTCTCTCTCCCTGGGTTGTGGCCACAGAGGGCTTTTGCTATTTATTTATTTGAACTGGCACATCGAAGGATGGTTCTCGCTATTTAAGGGGGGCTGGGAGGCTTAATTCCCACAAATAGGCCTCTAAGACGCATCAGATGCAGAAAACCCACTCTAGTACTACTGCTGACTGTGGTGGTAATACCTCTAAACATTCCTCTTGAAAATCTTTGACCCTATCCACAAAATGTTATTTGCACAATGTCATCTGAAGCCTATGATAAAGATTAGAGTTACGATAGGTCATAACGTAACGAGCGCTTTGTGGATCGGCACCCGGGATCAGAACTGGTCTTCAGCAACAATGCTTGTCTTAAGAGGCGACTTTGGATTGGGTGGTCTGTCTGGCTGGCTTGCTTGAGGCTAGCTTTGTATCCAAGAGCAATGCTCATGATATGAATCACTAGATTGTCAGATTCTGACTCCCTTATCCATGAACTTCCATCGTGTAGCTGGAATATTGTTGACACGCTCACACCTGCATCACTCGCACCTATCTCACACCCTGACACATCACACTGTCCACCTGACGACTACATCTGTGTCCACAGGTACCAGACGCCTGTACCAGTGTGGAGCTGCGTGTGGAACATTGACGACCCCAACTACTTCTACACAGGCCTGATGAACGGCTCTGTGCTGGAGTACGACATCCGCAACACGCTAACCCATGTGCAGCAACTGAACACCGGGGGCAGCAAGTCTCCCGTCGTGGCCATGCAGTACATACCTAGGGACCACACTGCAATATTCAGGTAAACAGTCTGTGTATATTGGACACCTGGCCAACAAGCCATTTAGGCATTGCATACCAATATATCCTGGACAAAAATAGTTAGGGATATATGAAAATTTTGAAATTATGAATAATGATCTATTCATTCATTGACACACTGATGACATATCAATCATTAAAATACCAATATCCCTAACTTATTTTGTCCAGTATAGATCCCTTGAACTCATGCTTATTGTAAAGGTATAGTAAACTGAGTAGTGGGCTTGTTAATGTCGTGACATATTGTTTGCGATTGTTGTCTTCCAATGATTGGTATTCATTCTTTGGTCACTAGTAATGATAGTTGATTTTCAGTAGTTATGATAATGTATGTATGTAACTGTAATCTTTCAATGGAGCTGCTGTCAAATGAATTGGTGTTCATGCTATTGACCACTGGTAATGATAGTTGATCTTCTGTAATTAAGGTGGTAATGTATACATGTGATTGTAGTCTTCCAATGGCTGTCAAGTGATTGGTGCTTATGCTATTAACCACTAGTTATGATAGTTGATTTTTTGTATGATGATGATAATGTATGTACGTGCTATTAGAATTACAATGAGTGTCAAGTGATTGATGTTCATCTTATTGACCACTGGTTTATCTGGACCAGATGCAGTTATATGCTTGTAAAATTATGATGATACAGGCTCTTGAAATTATCGTTGACAGTTTTTATGGACCGGAGATAAGCATAATTTCCAGCATATACATGGTTTGCAGAATTACAGGTTTCAATGTATTGGATACATCAGAATATGATTTGGAACTGATGTTGTTTCAAGTGTTTCAGCTCATCAAATACCTAATAAAACCCTCAAGGATACTAGTGTTTCCGAAAGCAATAAAAAGACATGGAATTTAATGATTGATATTCCCTACTTAACTGGCACTGAGTACAAATCATTTTCCTTCTCTCAGGCTAAGTTCTAGATATTATTGCATTAGGTGCCTTAAATACGCTTATGACCCGTGAAGATTGAGGTTAGAAATGGTCTTCAGCAACCCATGCTTGTCATAAGAGGCGACTAACAGGATCGGGTGGTAAGGCTTGCTGACTTGATTGACACATGTCATCATATCCCAGTTGCATAGAATGATGTTCATGCTATTTATCACTTGATTGTCTGATCCAGATCAATTATTTACAGACCACTGCCAAATAGCTGGAATATTGCTGAGTGTGGCGTAAAACAACAAACAAATAAATACAGTTACAGTGTCTCATGGTGGTCACAGTTTGCGACCTGCATAATGTTGCATCAAATAGTTCCACTAATATATAGATAATGGATGCTGTATTGATGGGCGAGTTCATGTGGGATGCAAATGGCAGATCTGTCTGAATAATGAGGTTCATCATAACTATATATCTTTTTAGCCAGCTCGAGAGAATCCAGGACTGAATAAAGATAGCTCCAGTGCGTGATGGTTTGTGGTTTAACTGTAGACTTGATTGTTTCCAGACCAGGAGGTCTGGTCGTGGGACAGCTGGACAGAACAAGTTTCTTTGAGAACAAGGGAACAGAACAGCCCAGGTTAAACTTCCTGCCGCTGGAAGGTGGGTGCAGTTTACTGGTTTATCATGTCATCACTTAGAACAGCTGCATCATTTAGAACAGCTGCATCATTGCAGATGTAGTGTGGTTACCCATGAAGATCAGGGTTAGAATTGGTCTTCAGTAACCCATGCTTGTCGTAAGAGGCGACTAACTTGATTGGTGCTCATGCTGTTGATCACTGGATTGTCTGGACCAGACTCGATTATTTACAGACCGCCGCAATATAGCTGGAATATTGCTGAGTGCGGCGAAAAACTAAACTCACACACTCGCTCAGATACAGTGTTGAGCAATAATTACTCACTCATCACAGATTTTTAATGTTTATTGGAAAGTTGAAGTTATGTCAGTGTTCCATTGGTTGATATTAAAGCAACTATTTATTTGTGCTGAAGATTTTATAAAGTGACTACTTTATAAGTTGACTGATTGGTTATAGTCATATCAAGGATGTCAGAATAGCAAGAGTTGTCTCCCCTTTGACCATAGGAGAAGTTAACATTGTCAGAGCTGTCTCCCCTTTGATCAGTGTCTGTCAAAATGGAGCATTACAGCACATCGGACACATTATTGTGTGAATTTCAGAAGCATTATTTTTTGTGAACATGATGAATGAGAAAAACCACACAAAAATCAAAAGTGCATATACAGTCAAATTCTGATGAGTCGAATGCCGGTGTCTCGAATATTATGCATAACTCGAATGCCTGTCGGTCCCGACCATTCCCTGTTATAGTTGTCATCATTTGATTTCCGGTTACACGAATT
>VKKT01005101.1:0-16756 GCA_008038995.1 Haliotis laevigata | reverse complement strand
TTAAGTTTATCGTAAAAACATTTACATGAACAAGATAATTGTTTTTACAAATTGAACCTTGTAGGGAGTGAGTAAAGGTTAAAGCTGCCTTAAGCACACAATAAATATATTACGAATGAACCCATGGCATTTGAGTAGAGTTCTTGCATCCTAAAGCCAACAAAATACTGGCCCGATTCTACTCCCAAACTACAGTTTTCAGACTGGATGACAATATAATGGATGGGGTCGATGTCTCGGATTAGTTTCATTCCGATTTCGTTCTCTATTAAATTATTTGTTCTGTTATTAGTTTTAAGATAGCGTTGTTATTGTTTAAATTCTTAATGGAGACTTGACTTCAGGATATATTTGCACCTCTGGAGATATATAAGTGTAAAACCTTTGCAGATCGGTGTTTACGTGTATGTACTAGTACAATTAATATCAAGGTAGAATCAATAAACACACGCTAATGTCAGTTACTGAAAATAGAGACCATGTAACACAAGGTACATACTAAATAACATATTGCTATTTTAATTAACGCTTATGTTATTGCATATGGACCCACTGCACACACACTGCAATACACTGTGGCCATACATATATTCAAGGGAGGTAACTCTTGATAGTGACTTTGTAAACAAGAAAATATACTACACTCACATTTTCTTTATCAACATATGCACAACATGAATGATATATACTACTGGATTTAATGTGATCATAACATTGAGCACAATAAACTATATACATGTTTCATTGCCCAACCCGTGGGTAGTACAATGGCAACATCCCAAACAACGACCCTCTCGACAATGTCATATTCATCAAACTGAATGAATAATAGACTAAATCAGTATTTGACATTTGACACAATAATTCACTGTTTTTACAATAATACACACTCAGGTATCTCATCTGAATCCGTTCATGATAAACAAAATCGTGAATAGCTATACGAAAAACAATATACACGTATTTTATTCATTCATTCCAGTTGAGTAGAATGTAAATACCCGGAATGAAATAAGTACAAATAAATTCAAACCTACATCGGCCAATCCACCCCAAAACGTTATTTCTTTAGTACATAAAGTGTATAGAGTACATAAAGTATACAGGGGGGTGAGTAGTAATAGTAGTCATAGACGTTTAACACAGTAATGGTTCAGACAGCCCTGTGGCCACAAAGCGAATGGCAGAGCCAAGTTTTACTTTGCGAATCCCGTGCTGTCGAGACAACTATGCCCTTGTATAAATATATGCAAGCCTGAATACTGTGAGAATAATTGCTCGGGAAGGCAATACAAATATCATACTGCAGACAATATCGAATGATAGACCTCACCTAGACAGCATTGTCCGTTGGGACAACATTGTGAGAACTGCTATCTTATCTCCATGGCTAAACATATTAATATGGTAACAGTCGGACGTGAGGGTTCATCTTTGAAATGCACCGGGAAGGTGATAATGCGATCTTGATCCTTATTCCTCTTATGCAGCCACATTGTCGATTGTCGTTCAATTCATATTAACAGCTGGCAAGGTTCCATGTCTCCTTACATGGTCCAACATTCATCCAGTATTTATGCTTCACATGGTGTCAATGCTGATGTTAAATTCATTTGTTTTGAATTTTCTTTCTTTCCGTTTCTTTCTCAAACTCCAGACTACTTTGTTGCTGTACCTCAAAGTGGCCTTTATCAACCACCTACCTTTCTGTGACAGATATACATCTATATGGGTACTCCACATATTTGGTGTCGATCATTTACTTGTATATTGTTGCACTACCACTAGTAACCGCCGTCTCAATTATGAAAACAACCCTAACTGGCCTGCACAGTATCCAGGTTTAATATTTTGGGGATAAATGGTATTGCCGATTTGGAACACGAAATCCTACTTGTGTGGTTGAGTACATCCAACAGCATACCCAGGCGACAGTTACGAATTATCAACTCCAAAGGTCATATTCGCACGTAGAGAAGTAAATAATATTATTATATAAATATCTAAGTTAGCAAAGCGAAGCGCACTTTGCAGGTATATTGGTTTTCCGAGCCAAATTCTGTACCTCATCAACTTCAGAGTCTTCTTCCCCACTAGACAGGAACCAGATGTTGTACGCAAATAGAGTATTGGCAACTGATGCCTGGTTGGTTATGTAAAACATCCACAGGGATTGTTTAACCTAGATCCATGTTCTCTGTCTGGGAATTAACCACCATTCGCTGGCCTCATACGGTTTCCTCATTTGGGAAAGTGTAACAATTTGGCAAAGAAAAAGCTGGAATTATTCTGATGATTTCCGTTCACGGCTATATATTAACGAGTAGGACATTGCTAATCAGTTTCAGTTTCCAAATTGACATAAAAAGTCAGTGGAAAACAATACCTAGTCTTCACTATCCTCAGAAACAAGACTCCATTTGGCGTAATAGGCAAAATAATTGTAAAAGTTATATTTAGACATTAGCGTTCAAGAGAGCGAGTTACACCGAATTAATTTTGGCATGGAAATATGCGCCAATCAGCCATATAATTCGGTTATCTATTGTGTATCATAGCATCATAGCATAATAGAAACAATTTTTGTGTTGTAAAAATTTATTCACGTGTTATCGTTGACCAATAATGATTACAATAAATAGCATGAAATACAAAACCCTGCCCACAATTCTCAATGATTACTCATGACTGGAAGTATGACAATAACAAGTCTCGCTGTGTGATTAGAAAACATAGCGAGTGCTTGGATTATCATGTAGACTAAGACCAAATCCCGGACGTTTTGTATCAAATCCATGGCTCTTTGGCTGAACTCCAAACCCACTGAAGTTAGGCTGAACATAACCGGTGTGACCTTTGCTTGGACTAGGGAAGTTCATGTTCTTGAAGTTAGGGTCCTGAATCTTATCTTGTTCTGTCTGGCCGTAGAAGTTGTGTTCGATCTTGGGGAAATGAATCTTTGGGGATTCCAGAGCCTCAGGGACGTAGTGAATCGGGGTCTTTGGGACGTAGCTCTGACGAAGAGAGTCAGACTTGGCAGGAACATTGGCAGGAGCTGGAGCAGGAGCTGGCTTATACTCTGCATTTACTGGCTGATAGTCAATTTTGACGGGTTTGTGCTCAACGTGGACGGGGTTGTATTGGACATGGACAGGCTTATAGTCGACATGTACAGGTTTGTTGACATCATGGTCTTTGTGGACGTCGATGCAGGCCGTGGAATGTTTTTGGGCGAAGGTGTAAAAGTCGATGACACGTTTGGTTGTCGCAGTATCTTCCTGACCGGGTGTGAAAGAAGTGACGATGTCATCAAGTTGGTCCAAGGGAATGTTACCGACGAGGACGTACTGCACGACACAACATCAAAGCATTATCGTTATCATCTGTGTAATTTACACCCATCATCATACAATATTTTGACAACAATATTCATATGAACAAAATACTGTAATGGCCAAGAAGATATCATGTAATGTATATCAGTCACTTCGAATTTAAATCATAAGACTATATGCATTTATATAAACTCCTAAATTAGTGTAAGGTTAACTAATCGGTTTTCCCCATGCCATGAATGTGACTAAAACATAATAATAACACACAAATATGACTTGTCCATGTTTTGATTATGAAGTACCTAACAGTGGTATCGTCTTGTATTACCTTCTTTGGCTTCGAACCTAGGACCTCAAAGGCTCTGACACAGTTGCTACAGTTTTGCTGGGTAGAACTCAGGAGTTCATTGACATCAGCTTGAAAAACCAAGAACACCGTCCATAGACTGACAATACACAAAAATGATATTGTTCGCATAAAGTAATATCCATCAATAAAATGACGTCTATGGCCCACGCAACGTAACACTCGAAATTTAAATAACAGAATAAATATGGTTTGGTATTTGTGTAATTTCTATCCTTGACCAAACGTTTCCAATCTTTGGATAAAGAAAGGACATCTCTACATGAATGCATATTACATCTGGAGAGTGAACGGTAACAAAATAGCCTGACCTCGACTTTCTCATTTGTTTTTAAACAAAATTACACAAATAACTTTACCCTTTGTATCTAGTCTAACAAATAGAATCTAATCAATACACAAATTGTTCCAAACGTAAATACAAAACTAAGTATAATATTCCATGATTCCATTTACATATGCCACATTTCTCACACAGAATACAGAATCTAACACTGTGTGAAACGAATCCTGAAAATGGTAACAGAAGAAGTAAGTGTGCAACATTCATCATTATCATGACGTTGGCGAAACTGGGATAAAATCAATAATACACTATTTACGTTAACATGAACTGAATGAATATACAAGGGAGCACATATAAGTACAAACGCCCCTTAATTCATTTCCAGGCTTCTTCGTATGATTTGTATTGCATTGAGGGTAAAACTCTGGAAATAACTAACGGAACATTTGTACATTCGTGAGTTCTGTTATTCGTTTCAGTCAGTATAGGTTTTGGGGTCATTTCATATCCGCGTAAAAGAACATAAACAATGGATAGAGAAAAGTCATATATCCAATGTTTTCATATATACATTTTACAAAGAGCAATAAACTCTATTCCAAAGTCATTCTTTTTATTAAACGAGCATGTATCGATTATATTGCTCTGTCTGCATCCAGGAATGTTCCCCGATATACCATACATCTACTCACTGGAACGCCGTAGACATGACACAGGCCTTAGGACGAATATAATATCAGATACCATCAGTGACATTTCATCTCATCACCGTTTGTGTAATTCCCAATATCATCAAAGAGAACGACTGCTTACATTGTCAGTGATACAGACTGCTAACCTTACGTTGTCCAACTGAGATATAAATCAGTTAGGTCACATGCATGAGATGACAGATAGTGTTCTGAAACGTCTGGCTTAGGGAGTCCAGATAGTCCAGCGTTCCGTAGATAACTGATATTTCTCCCAAACTGAATCTCCAGACTAATGACACATCCAGATCCCAGACCCAGTGGCATTTAGCTCGACTTCCTTTCTGATTGGCTCTGTCACAAGGAATCAAGTAGAAGGCTACATACAGATGGAATATCATACACTATTGTACGGTTGAATATTTGGGAAGAGACCAGAACGTACACGTCCAAATATATTGGTTTCAAGATAAGAGTTGGAACCACAGCGTTCTATATCTTGGAGAGACATATATGTAGAGCTCCTTAACTGACGTGAGTTCGCATTATTCCAAACATTTTTTAACGAAGATATTCTAAATATACAAACGTAGTAAAGAAGATGTCACAAGATACGTGTGTTCGCAAAATTATAGATTTTTGCTGTACTCCTCTAAAAATGAAAACAATAAGTTAGAAAATATTTGTTTGAAATGTGTCTCATTTTGGGATAATCTGCAAAAAACATCACTTATTTGATAATGCGTATGTATGAACTAATACATGTATGTAGTAATTTACCAAAATCGCTACTTTTCTTTACATCCTGTGCCATGTAGATAATTGGAAGTGATTTTTTTTCAAGAAGGTTTTCGCGAAAAATACCAATGTTTGCTGAAAGATGTACATGATTTTCCGGTACACGTTAAGTGAACGTCTAAGTGTCCTTCCTTGGGAGTGGACCCGTGAAGGTCCGGGTTAGCATATTGGCCTTCAGTAACCCATACTTGTCGTAAGAGACGACTAACGGGATCGGGTGGTTAGACTCGCTGACTTGGTTGACACATGTCATCGGTTCCCAATTGCGCAGATCGATGCTCATGCTGTTGATCACTGGATTGTCTGGTCCAGACTAGTGCGGTGGAAAACCCAACTCACTCACTCATTCTTGAGTGAGTGAGTGAGTTTAGTTTTACGCCGCACTCAGCAATAGTCCAGCCGTATGGCGGCGGTCTGACAATCCAGTGAACAACAGCATGAGCACCGATCTACGCAATTGGGATACGATGACATGTGTCAAATAGGTCGTTAGTCGCCTGTTATGACAAGCATAGGTTACTCTGTCCTAATCCGGACCTTCAGGGGTTCCTTCTTTGGCTTCATGTTACGCAGTAAACTATTTTCATTGTATGTAAGCACTTTTTGTTTTCGTTATGATGTCACTGAGAACCCGAGTTGAAACCACCTAGTCCGTACACTAACCAAAGGTCCAGTTAAAAAGGTCGGGAAACATTCAAGACCTACCGCGGACTATAATTAAGTGTCTGTAACTACTTGGAGAACTTCCAGGTACTGCCACATCCAATTAAACCGGACTGTGCCGTTCCCAGTGAAACGCCCTTATAAGACACAAATGGCAAACGGCCTTTAATTTAATGGAACAGGGTCACATGAATAAAGACCATTACTAAATACTAAGGCCCCGATCCACAAAGCATTCGTAGCGCTACGTCATTCGTAAGCCTACGATAAACTATAGAGTTACGACAGGTCGTAATGTTACGAACGCTTTGTTGATCGGGGCCCTGAACACTAAAATATTGTTAATGTCATAATGCAACATGTTGGAGTTTGAGGAGATGCTGGTAACACGGGTATAGGGATGACAAACCCAAGATCATAGGTTTCTGATTCGCCCAAGGGAAGCAACACTGAACAGTGATTTGAACGCTTTATACGATTTGGCCATCCGTGGAACGTTTGATGCTGGAGCATCTCAGTGATCAATTAAATCAACTAACCTGTCGTATGGATGTTGATGACGAAGAGGCCGGTGTCGTTGAAGGCAACTGGGACATCACTGGTGTTTAGTCCTCTGACTGGCTGGGCATCCACTTTGAATCCCGAAAAATCAGCGGTGAAAGTTTCACATCTGTTATCATCGGGAACCACTGAAGGAAGGAACAGAACATTGTCAGGGGTATGAGTGAGTGAGTAAGTTTAGTTTTACGCCGCTTTTAGCAATATTCCAGCAATACCATGGCGAGGGAACACCAGAAATGGGCTTCACACATTGTACCATTTGGGAAATCGAACCCAGGTCTTCGGCGTGACGAGCGAACGCTTTAATTATTAGGCCACGCCAATCGCACCTTCAGGAGTATGACTGAGTGAGTGAGTTAAGTTTCACGCCGCTTTTAGCAATATACCAGCAATATCAAGGCGAGGGAACACCTGAAATGGGCTTCACACATTATACTCATTTCGGAAATCGAACCCGGGTCTTCAGCGTGACGAGCGAACGCTTTAATTATTAAGCTACACCCATTGCACCTTCAGGAGTATAAACTGTAGAGTAATCCTACCCTGTGCCATTTCCACTTCATGTATATGGGCCCATGACCTCTCATAAAATAAACATTGAATTTGAATAAGATGTATGTTTCCGAGGATAGTCGAGCCTTGTGAGCTTTACGTTTATTTGATGAACTTATGTTGGATGGGTTTTTGATAGGATATGACAGACGCATGTGTTAACAGTACATCTTTCCGAACAAGGAATTCGCAATGCACAGTTGCGTACCTTGTCGTGTCAGAATCCGCCGATGGTCAGTTAAAATCGAAAATGTACTCAGCACAAAATGTTGGTGCCTTAAACGACAAGTCTGTCCCTGTCCAGAAATGGGAAATCAATTTAACCATGAATTTCACAATCACCTTTACCTTATGAAGAACACACAAATGTTTGGTGAAAATTCAAAAGCAGAAGGCATTAACTTATGGTGTTTCTTAAACCGAGGTGAGGTGAGGTGAAATTGGGTTTAACGTCGTGCTTTCGCTCATATGACGACGTGCATGCGTGTGTATATGTATGTGCGGCTGCTGGTACTAGCCCAGACTTAAGCTGGTTTTATAGTGCTTATAGCCCACTGAGATACCAAACAAGCCCAACAAGTACCATATTTTAACGTCTTTTGGTATGACGCGGTCGGCATCGAACCCGCGACCTTCCGCTCTCCTTCTTAAAACGACAATATGACAGATATGAACCTCACAGTAACTTTCCCAAATGATTATGTTATGATAAATTTCCATCATGTATATATACGATACTACGTTACAGGACCTATGGTGAGTGAGTTGCGTTTAACACCGGTTTTAGCAAACTTCCAGCACTATAACGGTTGGGCACACCAGAAATATGGTTTAAACATTGTGCCGATGGGCGGAATCAAACCTGAACCTTTAGCGTGACCAGCGGACGTGAAACTACTCGGCTACCCTACTTACCATGAAGGAACAACAGACCCAATGTACTAAAGTACCTTATATGCACAATCATGTATCTAAAGGACATGGTTCACCTCATCAGATCCAGAGAAGGACGCTACGCCGCGAAGGTAGTAATTACGCTCAGTCTAGACATCTCGATTAATTGAATACCTTATATCAGCTTGAATTAAAGAACGGACTATTTGTACAGTCATCAATTATGTGCACAAAAGGATGTAATCCGCTGGTCTATAAAAGTACGTCTCGAGGCTGATGTAATATTCGTATAAAATATTACCTTATTAATGGAACAGCGTAATGGTGTTCGGATGTTTAGTAGACATAAAACACGAATTACGACATACGTAACGTATTGTAAGAGCTCTTTCATTACAATTCTGATGAGCAACGTAATTTTCTTCATGTTGCATGTATAGTCGGCAATGCATCAACTATCTGACAGCTGTGAACATCCGGGGTAGAATAGGTCTTCAGCAACCAATGCTTGTCGTAAGAGGCGTCTAACGGGATCGGGTGGTCAGACCCGATTATTTACAGACCGCGGTCACATAGCTGGTATATTGCTCAGGGCAGTTTAAACAACAACCAAACCAAATCACATACCTGACGAGGATGTGAGTACGGAGGTTGCAGCGGATTACAAATGGTAATCATGGAATTTAAATGTCATAAACATCTTAGGAATACGATAAATTTGTATTTAACTTACCGAAAAAAGCTCTGTCTTCTCCTAGAACCTGACAGAAACAAAGAATGTAATGTTTGACCAAACAGGAGTCAGTAAAAACACTAAACATTTACAGACATGTTGGAAAAATACGTTGTCACAGGCATTGCAGTCAGAGATGAATTTCACAGTTGGCACGATAGATGCGTCTTAATTAAAAATTTAAATCGTTCGTTTCCTCTTTTAGACAGAAAAAAAACCAACCGATAAAAATGTAAAGACTAATAGTTTTGTATGTTTGTGATATAGTTTCATAATTAAGTATTTGGACGCCGGAAAGTTTAAAAAAGAATTATAATTATCATTTATACATTACTTATAAGTATATTAAGGCTATATTACCTTAAAAGCATGTTCCACATTTTTCAGTTGATTAAACGCAGATTTGAGGTCCACTCCGACGCCTTTATGTGCAGTGATGTCGTAGAGGATAAACGTAGCATTGGGATCTCTGACGTCGTCTTGAGCATTGTCGTAGTAGATAGCATTGGAGGCCGCAGCGAAGACGATGATGCATATAAGCTGATACATCATTGTGGCTGGGAAATTCACAACAAAACCTTGTCTCGTTACCGGGAAGCTGTCAAGAGTTATCTTTCTTGTTTCCGTGTGGGTTAACGCTCGGGTAAGCGATAACAGTACTGACCTGGTCTATCATTCGGGGTCCTTATGTAGGCGTATTCCCCAGGGGGCTGTCAAGGAACAACCCACACGTCAACATAATCCCCCACCCTAGCGCTTTTGACCTGACCCCTTCGTAACTGTCGAAATTCTTGTAACCGTCAGACCACAAATAAATCCCAGGGGGGTGTTAAGCTGGCTAAAGCCGGAAACATCACATATCAAAACTGCCGTTATAATAAGTACCGTTAACTTTGTGGTTTATGTGCTTGTGTGGCGTGTTTAGTTGAAACTATATTTGTGTAGGATTAATGTTGACAAATATTTAAACAATATGATTGATTTTATGGCTGCTTTATCCCCATATTCAAACATGACATAAATACAATTTACCTGTTCTGATTTTATTGCATCCTTCAGACAATAATTGTTATAGAAAATTAATGTGTCAAGGTAGGTGTCAAATAGGTAACATGATCGGGGTACGGATCTATTTTACTAGCGAGAAATGGTACCAGGAATAATGTTTAATGGATGGCACATCTACTACATAAGTCAATGTTTGACATTTTAAGGAAGTAAAATTAAATAAACAAAATCACTCCGGTTGTAATAACGTCACGTCCAAAATGTTTAGGGTTACTAGCTTTGCGGAAGTTATTGTGAAGTATGAATACGTACATGGATGTCTTTCTGCAATATGTAGAATAATGATATTGATATATATGACATATATTAGTATAATCACAATATTATTAATAGTCATTATTTTTCATACTGTAAGACATCGACATTCATAATCAGAAGCTATCTAGATTGGATTTCGTGTTTGATCGCACTTTAATAAAATATATATATCCATAAAATAAAATAAAAATGACAATTACATTTGTATTTCATTCACTTAAGTGTGTTGATTGAATTATTTCTTAGTTAGGTGTTAACTGTTTAAGGTGACGAAAGATTATTATATGATTTAATCTTCCAGCGTAATTTGGTTTTACAAATTAATGCCAAAATACTTTAAAGCAGCAGTGTTACATCATTCAAAACACCCCAACCTGACAATGACGGCCCGCAATTAACCCGGCCCCACTAAGACACTATGGAACGCAATAGTGCAGTGGTAAGGCGTCTGCCTATCACACTGAAGGCCCGAGTTCGATCCCCGGTGGAGTCATGTAGGTTCGGGTCCCGAGGTGGGCACATTTGTCGCAGTTCACCCAGCTGTAAAATGGGTACCAGTGAGGATGTGCTGGCAATGTGAGAGTTTAGTTCATTGCGCCTAACAGGCAGCATGGCTGTATTATCCCTAGGGAGTTGACAAAGTATTGAAAGTACGACAGTGTCCTATGACCGGGATAGTAGTGTACGTAGCGCCGTGAGCAGGCAATGCGCCTGAATATGAGTGCCATATAAGCGGACTACTACTCACTAATCCAGTCAACGCGTTAATAACTTGGTAACTTGGGAAATTTCCTGTCCAGTGATTAACATCATAAGTATTGATCCACGCAGTTGGGATCGAAGTCACTGAGTCTGATTAAACGAATAATTCCCTCGTCACTTTTACTTACGTTTCTAAGGTATAAGAATTGCCATTATGTCGTAACGGGTTAACACACCATAATAGAGTTGAAAAAATGAAAACATGCCCCTTTTTTGCTATTATTAAAATGTGAATAAAAACTTTCATTTATTGAATAATTATGAATTATTTTGAATAAAAGTTCATAAATATATGTGATTTAAACTTAGGAATAGAAAATCTAATGATTTATTGACGTTTATAAGCATTTTCAATAAAATGTTTTTTTACGCAAATTTTGTTATTTTCTATCCAATAAAACAATCTTGATCAATAAATCTCAAAAATTGTACGAAAAATGATTTATTGGATAGATATAACATTAAACAACATCATTAAACAGAAATATTCATATGTATCCAGGTTAACTTTAATAATTATCATCACAAGTTACACATGCCAGTTTCACATTTCATATCAAGGGGAGATAACTCTTGTTAGGTCACAACAGACACTGGTTCAAAAAAACTTTTTTTTTCTGCTGGAAATGAACCTAAAGTCTTCTTATTAATTATGAATACATATCTCCAAACATTTTGCATATTCTTACAAGTTCAAACAAGTACATCTACATACAGTTGGTTGATATGAAAACCATGTCAGAGAAAGTGGATATTCTTGCAAAGTGAACCTACAATATGTTGAAGAAGGATATTGGTGGTATTTCTTATAGGTTAACAGATGCTCTCGTAAAAGACCCGCTATGCTAATTGCATCCCTGCTTCACTGTTGGCGACTATTCGTCTTTGGGATACATTACTGCATTCAAAAATCCATACATGCCGAAAGAACTTCAAAATATCAAATTCGCTCATATACATTGCCAATATAGATATTATTAATTAAATTTATGTCGGGGACAGAAATGGTTTCAAATTGTAAGTCATAGCGACCCTGAAACAAATTAAAATAAAGCCCATGCAAGTCTAGAATATGTGGCCAGCGTAAGTCTGAAAGTTTCAGGGCTCCCTTTAATAATTTACATTTTATGATTATTATTTATCAACTGGTTTTTTTCCAGTAAATTATATTCATTTCAGTGACTAGATGTTAGTCTACCTTCCCGCCATAAACAACGCCTGGTTGGGTGTGTCACTGTTGCCGGTATAAGTTGACCTTGAACTCTGTGTGACCTGACCGAATGAACTACTATTTATCTCTGATAGCTGTGTGAAGGAGAAGTGTAATCTCCTCCCTCGCGTGGCTCAGCGTAGTGCGCGTGACAAATCAATACAGCCGCCATGACGAAACAGAGTACTGTTAGAAATAGAATCACCGCAACATCAAACAGAGATGAAAAGGATTCTGTTGACAAACAAGGCCAAAGGTAGTTATACTTAAAAGTGCATTTAATGTAATGGCGGGTCGATGTCGTGTAGTTACTGTTCGTCCAGGCTGATGTTTACTGAAGAGGAGAGTGTTCTTGTCCGTGTCATTACTAATCGTCACGGATAGTGGCCTAAAAGTAATAAATGTTCTGCTCTGTCCCCGCTGATGGTTACTAGAGCCTAGCGTTAGCCTTGCTCCAAGGCTGTTCTGAAGGCTAAGCCCATGGATGTGTTGTAATTCTATCCTTTGAAGAGGCAAGTCTAGATAAGGGGACAGTACACCGGTCTGTTAGGGGGGTGTTTATATTTTTTAGAAATTATCATTTAAGTTATTAATCATTACCTTAGAGACTTGTGCAAGGACGCCAGTCTGTTAGTGGGGAATTTATATTTTTTAGAAATTATCATCTTGACTATTAATTATTACCTTTGAGACTTCTGCAAGCACGCCAGTCTGTTAGAGAGATATTTCATTTGTAGAAATTATGATTCAAACTATTGATTATTACTTTAGGGATTTGTGCAAGTCTAGAGTAGAGTGCCCAATGTACATTTCAAGCTGTCAATTAGTCTGTCACACATATCTCGAACCATATCATTTACCTGTCAGCGCTGACTCGCTGTAATGATATAGCTGTAATGATATAGCTGTAATGATATAGCTGTAATGATATAGCTGTACATGAAGCAAGTCTAGATTTACCACAGGTACAGGGAATTGAGTTTATTGTTTCGATCGATATTTTATACAATGCATATTCCGAGACTAAGCGTTATTCGGCCTGTCGTTGTACAGGCATTATTAACTTATACCTGCTGCGCTAACGGTACGGATAACAGTAATCATTGTACAGGTGTACACTTATAAATTATTTGCGGTTATACAGGTATTCTCTCAAGTGGAAATTAGATAATTACATTTTCTGCTGACGCGCTCAACGTGAGTGACCGCAGAGCAAAGTACATCGATCCATAATTATACTTCACCGTTACACCTTGTACATGTTGCACAGCGAGAGATGCAGATATGTTCGTCACATTGCTATTCAAGTTGCCGTGGAGTGAACATTCTGGGCATGATGTGTAGAAATATCTTTGTAAAAGGAATTACCTTTGTAAAAACTACTCTCAAAGAAGACAGACATATGCCAGGAATAATTGCAAATATTTCATCACGTACATGAATTCATAAAGAAATCTAAAATGTTTTTATCGAAGTAAATGTGAACACACACGTACAATATATTGTACAATGAACACACACGTAAAATATATTGTACATACACACTGTCGTGTGTGCATCATATCTTCTTCAACATGAATGCATGTTACCTCGTCGCCTTACTTAGAGGTGCCTGAGCCGCCATATAGCTGGAATATTGCTGAGCGCGGCGTAAAACTAAACTCATGCAATCAATAGACGTGCGTGATGCATTATTCTCAAATTCTATCAACTTTAAAATATTTTTGAGGCAAATGAAATAAACTTTATTCAAATCAAATTCACGTCTGAAATTCGGCATATGTATTTACTTCTTTCAAAATGTTTAAGATTAAGTGGATCCGATATTTCTGATGTAATACTTTGTAGTTTTAATGGAGAATAGAAACAGTCCGTAGAGAGCAATTGCTATGGAACTATGAACTTATACATGTAAACTGTATTCATGCACTTAATCTGTGAACAGATTCAATAAATAATTTCTTCACAGATCATTAAAATGCATGGCTATTGTTATTTCTCAAACTGTTGTCCATTGACTTATGATTATGGAGATACATGTATTCATTGTCGCATATATCGTCACTTGACTGAAATATTAAAATGGGGATATAATTAAACGTCTAAAACACGGACGCCATTGCACCTTACACAGCATCAGATTTCATATACCAGAAACCCTTCATCCAGAGATGGAATTAAATGATTATTTATTACATTTTGTTCTAGGTATATGTACAAAACTTGTCAACTGGATATATATGTGGTTTCAGACGCCGGGAGAGACAGGCGCCCAGTGACACCTTCCACCTGGACATATGGCTGACTCTGGCGATCGTAAACTGGATCTTCGACTTCGGGCGACCGATTGCTGGCGTGAGTGGTCGTTAAACCAATGGACATGTGGCAGTCAATCGTTAAACCTTTAAAAACAGATGCCAACTGTTCTTTCACTCTCTGTGTGAAACAAACTTAGTAGATCTGTGAGTAAGGCAAAAGGTCCCCATCAGTCCATGTTTGTCGTAAGAAGCCAATGTCACGGTAGATACTCGGTGATCGGGTTGAATAGAGATAGTCTTTGCCCAGATCATCCTTCCCCGGTGTTCAAAATGTCAATCACTGGTCTAGACTGCAATCATTTAACAGTTTGGCTCAGCAAACAAAAACAAAAAATCAGTTTATGGTTATTGTTTAAAAAAATAGAGAGTTTCGTCAATCAAGCTATATGTGGGGTTTCAGAAATCATGTTTGGCGGCAGTTGGATTTTGAACGCCAAATCTGATGACAAGCGTTGGCTCTTTATCCCATCAGCTTTTATAAGCGTTCATTGTGTGCCACCTCTTTTCGAAAATATATGTTTTAACAGGGAACTGACACAGGACAAATATGCCTCGATGACATACCCTGCTGCGTGTAGATGGAAGGAACTGAAATATGACAGGGTGTTTAAAGTGTGACCACATTATAATGGCGTCTCCTTCGTTACGCACATTCGGGAAATGTCGTTAAAATTGTTTTCGAGATACAGAAATCAGATATACATGTACCGAGGGTATTTCCTTCCATGGAGGTGATCTCACATGTTCATTTTGAAAATGGTATCGCGTGGGCATAAATGATTTGATTTGAATGAGATTGTGTTTCAGATGATCAGTTTCTCAGCAATAGAATGTTGACACGTACAAAGGTAGTTGTCAATGGTGTGAACAGATGCAGCAGAAGTAGGCAACGCCAGCAATGCTATACTAATGGTAGGAACAAGGTTGTGTAGCAAGCCCCATAAGCATGACTTTTGTTGCTTTTTAGTGGTATGTTCCATTGGAGTGGTCTCCCCTGAATAGGCCCAGCATCGGCGACTACTTCCACATGGCGTACAACATCATCACGCCATTCTGCTTACTGAAGGTAAAATGAATATTAATTCTTCACCTATTCTTCCTTTGTCAATAATTGAATGTAAGTAGGTATGTTTAGACCCGTGTAGAGTGAGTGAGTGAGCCAATTTAGCAATATTCCAGCAGTAACAATTTAACCACAAAGTTACCCCACAATCCGACTCCTGTGTAACACACATGTTGAATCTATAATCATAAATACAACAGACTTTAAGAACTTTATTGGTTTAATATGTCGCAATTCTCGAATTCGAGTTCGAAATTTCCATTATGTATGCCTATGTTCGCTCGTATTATATATAATAAATGATCCCTGTGTGTGTGTGTGTGTGTGTGTGTGTGTGTGTATACACACATCTTGACATGCCTATCTTAGAAATTGATTTATTTAGAATCCTTTGTTTGATATTGTCCGTTTGTCACTGTTAGCAATGAGAATTATATGTCTTCCGATTGATACTTAGAAGGGTAAATGATGATGACTTCAGTAACACTATCCTAAGGTATCTGTGTACGAGAATGTCAGAATTATTAATACAGTGGCTGTAATCCAAAGAAATATGAACTTCTGTTTCAGAAATAATTAATATTGCCCACAATGGCTCTATGGACGAAAGTGCAAGGATTAACATGTTCTACATTAAAATCTACATCATTTACTAAAAGTGCAAAACAAAATAAGTGAGTTGGGAAAATCTTTTCCAGGCAACGTATGTATACAAATGAAATATCATTCCCTAGACATGTTGGCAAGAGCCAGGTGGGACCGAAATATGAACTGAGGTTATTTTAGAGGTTGTCGGGAAACCATTTTCTATTTGAATATGAACAGTTATCTGTGATTGCACAAGCAGTAGCTTAACCACTTTCTTTCATACGCAGCTATGTCATTGTTTGATACAGGGGTATAGGGTTAATTTGGTGTACATTTTGTGCCCAAATAGCGTTATGGTGCGTTGCTACGAGAACATATCTGTATGGCGCCGCACTTAACCCTTCATGCCCTGTAATATGGTACTTACAGTGGCACCCCGCTTAACCGAAAACCTCGCTTGCTGAACGATAGTATCGTGAAACGAAACCTGTACTACATGAAATACTTCAATTATCCGGACATACGATCAGCAAATTCGAACAGTGAATTTCAATTACCAACATAGGACAGGACAGATGTTTTGTTAAAGTCTCGCCTTATTGGAAATACAC
>VKKT01005094.1:98552-109922 GCA_008038995.1 Haliotis laevigata | reverse complement strand
TATCTGAATCCCTTGTGTGCAGCATTCTATTTGTCATGAGTATATCAATGATATATCTGAATATCAATGATATATCTGAATCCCTTGTGTGCAGCATTCTATTTGTCATGAGTATATCAATGATATATCTGAATCCCTTGTGTGCAGCATTCTATTTGTCATGAGTATATCAATGATATATCTGAATCCCTTGTGTCCAGCATTCTATTTGTCATGAGTATATCAATGATATATCTGAATCCCTTGTGTGTAGCATCCTATTTGTCAAGAGTATATCAATGATATATCTGAATCCCTTGTGTGTAGCATTCTATTTGTCATGAGTATATCAATGATATATCTGAATCCCTTGTGTGCAGCATCCTATTTGTCATGAGTATATCAATGATATATCTGAATCCCTTGTGTGCAGCATTCTATTTGTCATGAGTATATCAATGATATGTGCTATGTGCTTATGTGCTACTACCAGGCTGCTTGCTGTGACTATATGAATGATAGATTGTAAACCTCTGAGTTATGAAATGTTACTATCGTCAAAGATGCTTTATTTACTTCAGTAGAGTTGTCTCTCTTAGGTGTGACAAGATCTGCTCATCATCAGGTCTAACTCAGATTGACGCATATATACAGTGAAATAAGGCATTGAAAACAAAACCAAATGAGCAACATTTCTGATGCTGCATCTGGGAAGGGTCCTGTACAAGTACACCATCCCAAGTTAGAGTTCAGGAACATGCCTGGCATGTGTTTTGTATAGTGTACTTTGAACTATGTCTCGGAGTGAATCTTCCCTCCGTTTGATGAAAATGTCATGTCACTGATCACTAAGGAACATCTTATTTCATCTACATTTGAAAATTGCTAGAACTTTGCAGCATTGTTGATAAAACTGTTGCCACAAGTTCTTCACATCACCATCTGTTTTCTTACCATGATGATGTGGTTGTAGTTTCTGTATGGATGTAGTGAATGTTACCATGCCTATATGATTCATGTTAGCATGCCATTATGATTGATGTTACCATAACAGGTAGTGGGGTAGCCTAGTGGTTAAAGCATCCGCTTGTCACGCTGAAGACCTGGGTTCACTTACCCACATGGGTACAATGTGTGATATTGTTTGAATATTGCTAATAATTCATGTTGCAAGCCAGTGTTGTTTGTATTACCCTGACAATGTGATACATGTTACCATGCCGATGTGTTTACAGGTCCAGGTGGCGCTGCCAGTTGTGATTGGTGTTGGAGTGTTGCTGATGCTCCTGCTCGTCTACCTGTGGAAGAGGAACAAGAGGTAACATCTTCCACATGGTGTCGTGATGTTGTCATCATCAGTTTAACAAGATAGGATGAACATTATCTTCCGAAAAATTGCCAGGGGTTTCTCATAGCAATGCTTATGTTCCATAGTGGAGGAGCTGAGTAAGCCTATGTTGTCTTTCCTGATAAGAGCTGTATTGGACATGCCTAAGTGTTATTTTTGAGTTGTCAGGACCTGTGTGACCCTATGTTGTGTGTTCCTCCTCAGACTGGAATACAAGTACATGAAGCTTGTTGAGACGGCTGGAGGGCGTGATGGGGAACTGCCGGGGGTAGAGTCGTGCGGGCTAGAGGAAGATGACGAGGAAGCTGTCCACTTCCCTGACAAGAACACCAGCATATTCCAGAAAATCAAGAACAAGATTACCAGTGGTGGCAAGGTGAGTCACTGGGTGTCTCCCAAATTGAGCTGACTTTAAACCCCAGAGTTGCTCTTATTATCAGCCTAGTTAGAGTTGAAATACTGTTCACTATTCTCTCATGCTGTAGCAAGAGCGTGTTCACCTTTTGTGTAAAAGAAGAGAAAATTGAGGCTATGGTAGTAAAATGTCTCCCGATTTTGCTCTTTTTGTCTGCTATCTAGAAGTTTCTATTGGGATCAGCTGATGAAAGTTTGACAGTGTGTTGTTTAACTTATGGAAAGGGATGTAACTGCTTTGTCTCTATGAGGTTACAAGAGTGAGTATTCCATCTCTGTTATGGCAGTACACACAGTTGAATCTTGGCTAGGCAAAACTCAGTGATTCACTGATTGCTGAACAGTGCCATGAGAGCACAATAACACAGTCAGCCTTGTCACACGTGACCAACTGATTGTCATAAGTGAGCTCTTAGGACAAACATATGGCTTTAGACCCAGCAGCAAAGTTTAGTTAAAAGGATATCAGCTGAATATGGCTGTCTAACTTTAGGTATGTGACCATCAATGTTGATCATAAGTTGTTTGTTGGCCCAGTGATACTGCCCACAGTGTGGATTACAGGTGAAGTAAGGTCCCTTCACACTATACTTGTTGAAAGAGTTGCAGAGAATGGGTGACCACGGCCCTGGGCCCCCTTCCACAAAGCTCTTGTAGGTCTAAGATCTCGTAACTTTTCTTGTAGCATTCGTATGTCCTATACTGTAACATAGGAAGTACGAATGCTACAAGAAAAGTTACAAAGTCTTAGGCCTATGTGAGCTTTGTGAAACCGGGACATAGGAAGTACGAATGCTACGAAAAAAGTTACGAGATCCTAGGCCTACGAGAGCTTTGTGAAACTGGGCCCTGCTTTTCAAAGTGATCATAGCCTTACGACTTTGTTAAAGTATAGGAGTTACAATCACCTTAGTGCTAAGATTGCTTTGTGCAACAGGACCCTGGCAGATTCAGTGCCTTAGAGTTGTTTCTGATCATGATCTTTGCTCTTCTATCAAACCGAAGTAAGCAGTGGCCAAAACTGGATTGTTCAAAGGTTTTTGTGATATACGTGTAATATTACTACATTGCCTACCTCACTGCTACACTGCTGAATAAGTACTGTTAGGGTGAAATTCATTACTTCTATAGTTACAACAAACGTAGCCAGGTATTGTCAGCATTTATGTTATGTTATCTCATCTGTAGTAACATCCGTTATATTTGGGATTACACTTTATAAGTAAAGTACAGATTCTAGTAGTTTTGTTAGGTTTAGTCCCTTCTTGATGCCTGACTCTAGGAGTGTTGGTTCAAATCCTGGATTGGACTCAACCAAACAAAAGTACCAGAATCTGTACTTTATTGAGAAAGTGTAATCCCAAAAATAACATATGTTACATTTTACCACTTTGGCATTGTGTATTTATCCCACCTTGTAATGAGTTTGTTGTTTGTTTTGTATGTGCTTCATGTACCCAACTGTTTTCAAGTTTATGGATTAATTCATGCTCATTAACCATTCCCAGTGTTTATACTGTGTGGTATCAATTTCACTGAACCTTCTACAGTTCAGATACAGATGCCAATCAGTCTGGCCTCAAGCAGAATTTCTGCATGAGGTGGCCTCCATACTTAACTTAATGTGAACACATTACTCAGGTTTCAGACGATGACTTTGCTGTAAGTAGTTGGTAGACCTCCCCATCACCCAAACACTGCCCGGAGAGGTACATTCTCAGCTTTCTACAGATGTAAAACCTGTGCTGTCCGCCATTATGTCAGGAATTTAGACTTTAGAAACCATGGAAAGAATTGAATTAGATTTTGAAAAGAACTTGTTTATGTCTTTCTGTTAGACTCAGAATTAGCAAAGTATAAATCAATCTTTTAAAAGATGTTTTATTTACTGGTATTCATAGAGGTGTAATACGAGCAATTAACTGAGTCGATTAGACGTTTCTCAGGTGTGTCTTGACATATTTTACTCAGTCCATTTTTGGGCTTTTAATTTAATATTTATATTGAAATTTGTGAGGAAATGATGGTAAAAATTTAATTTAAGAATCAACAGAAAGGAATCATCAGTTTCAAATACATTATGAGAAATTTGAGAATGCTTGTGTCAATTTGATGCAGCTATTAGCCATTTATGAAACCTGTTTCATGAATAGAAAAATATTTGTATTGATTTTAGGATAACAGACCCTGTATTAGCTCCATCTCTACCTTGCCAGGCGATAGCATTTGTTTATGTTGGTGGAGGTTTTCATATCAATTTCTGTTGTTGCTCTGTTGACCACCTGGATAGTTTCATGCTTTCATTAATTTCCTGTAACTTGTGTCATTAGCTCACTTCTACTGAGTGAGTGAGGGGCATATGCTATGGTGTGGTCTCCATTGCCGCTGACACGGACCAAGAATTGGTGCTGTTATTTCAAACATGGCCACAGTTTCCACCATATTGTAACTGTAACTTTTACCCATATCAGGCTTTTCTGCCTGAGTCATTACAAATTTTATAATGCAGGATATATTCAGGTGAGCTGCAAAGCCTCATGGCTCTCTGTTATTGATAATATTGGAATGGATCATCCAAAATGTTGATACGTGTTGTGGGTCCAGGGTTTCTTTTTACTCTTTTTCTCATTTTCCTGAAAATAGGCACATATGGACCATTAACTATGAAATTATTTCAAACTATTTGGTTCAAACCATGAACAGAACTTAAGTGTAGAAATAATGCAGTTTTGCTTTGACATGTTAAATTGTAATGTGAGAAGTCTCTGTATTCATGAAGAAAGTTGGTATGTGAAACATTTGTAGCCATATGACTAGGTCATAGTAGGAGTCATTTTAGAAATTCATACAGGCCAAGATGAAAGGAAATGCTATTCTCTTCATATCGCTATCAACACTCAGACTGTGAGTGCCTTCATACAAGTACATACTGTTGTATTATCCCTGTGTAATAGAGGACGTGAAACCAGTTGATGAATACATATGTGTTCGTGTGAGTTATTCTGTTATTTGTTTCTGTCTGTTGTAGGAAGCAGGTTATGTGTTATTATAGTTGAGTTATGAGTGATGTAATATTCCTTTGATGCTTATGTTGCAGGATGATGACAACCCTTTTATTGCTGTGAAGATGCAGGAGAAGTTACCACTGACATAGTTTTCTGACTGCACACCTGAATGACCACAGCTGCGTCTCAGATCGGTATAGTCAAGTACCTACCAGAACTACAACTCATTGATTGTCCAGTCAGAGATCAGCACCTTCTAGCACCTGCCTACATTCAGCTAATCATTGATTGCCGAATCATTGATCAGCTCAATCAAGCACCTGCTTGCATTCTGCTGATCATTGATTGCCAAATCATTGATCAGCTCAATCAAGCACCTGCCGATCATTGATTGCCAAATCATTGATCAGCTCAATCAAGCACCTGCCTACATTCTGCTGATCATTGATTGCCAAATCATTGATCAGCTCAATCAAGCACCTACCGATCATTGATTGCCAAATCATTGATCAGCTCAATCAAGCACCTGCCTACATTCAGCTAATCATTGATTGCCGAATCATTGATCGCTGAATCATTGATCAGCTCAGTCAAGCACTTGCCTGCACTCAGCTAATCATTGATTGCTAAATCATTGATCAGCTCAATCAAGCACCTGCCTACATTCAGCTTATCACTGACTGTCCAATTACTGATCAGTTCTCTGCTAGCCTGTTTTATGTAGTTCTATACTTCTTGTGAAACATACCAGAAAGGTGCTTGATTGGGCACGATGCAGATGTAATACCATGACAGAGACACAAAGATGCCAAGAATGTATGAGGCAGTACAGCAAAATGGTACATCTTTCACTGTTATTGTCCAAAGTCACTGTATTTTACCTAGAATTATCCTTGTGTATATATATATGTAAGCTTACTTTCACCAAACTGCACACTGTTTAGGGAACTTATGATATACTCAAAATATGTAGTTTCCAGAATTAAGCGAGAATTTACAGTGCTTAGCCTTAAGACTTGATCAGATTACAGGGTTATTTTGAGAAGCATTAAGATTGTGGACAGTGGGTCTTTGACAAGATATTTTATGTTTATGTTGTAACAATCAATCAATTTGACTAATTATCACTGTATACCAATCTTAGATTATGAGTGTAACCTTGTCATCTATTACATACAACCACATATGTACATTTAGTTGTGAGACTGCCCATGACCTTTGACCTGTTGACCTTAACCTTGACTAAGAATATTATATCTAGGGTTATGGTATCTGTGACAGATGTCTTTGTTTCCAGTGGTGTATACACAGTTATATGGTAAATATTGAATGTGGGCTCTATGGCCAAAATATGTCTATAGGTGGAATATTCATGGTGTATTACTAGAAGAGTGTTTCAATGGCATAAAAACCCTTCACGTTCTTTCTCTAACCAATGGTGCAGTGTGTGCTACTGCCATCATGGTCTTGTGTCCTTAACTTTGAAATACACATACACACGCATGCACGTCGTTATATGAGCGAAATTTTCTCAAGCACTAGTAACTTTAAAAAATTACCAGTCCGGATACAAACTTGCCTGTCAGGTTTTCAACAATAAAAAGCCACAATATAATCAATTTTCTGAATACTTTACTGCATGTATGGTAACGTTAAGGCTGAGGTACATGGCCTGGTTTACAGACTAGAAATCTGTTGCATTTTGTGCCTCACAATCAAGATCAGAGAAAAAGATATCTACCAGACCACCGGACAGGCTACTTTTGACATTTGACCGTCCGAGATGAAAATAGACCGTTCCGGACGGTCGGGCAGGCGAATTTTAAACGCTGGTTGAATGGACAAATTTCAGTTCATTGCAAGAACTAGACAACAGTATTTTGTGTTTAAATGTCTTGGCCTAGACAAGATTATTTTATGTGTAACATGTCTAATTCAGAAACAATTTTCTGTGTGATATTTAGTTTGACTTGACCAGAAATACAGACAGTCTTAGGTGGTGGGGCATTGTTGAATTTTTCAAGCCCCGGGTGACCTGTTTGTTGTAAGAGGCGACTAAATGGATGAGGTGGTCACTTGGTTAATTGCATGGCACTATACCAGGATTCCTTGCTCATAATGTCAATCACTGGATTGTCTGGACCGGACTTGATTATTGCCTCCGTCACGTAGCTGCAATATTAACTCTAGTGAATGGCCGGTACTGTATCTTTGTTGATGTAGGTATGCATAATGACTATCTTCCAGTGAAATGTGCGGAATTCCGTACATATGAGCTGTGATTGTTTACAATGGTTTATGCAAAGCCAGGGAACCTATTGTAATAGACTATTTATTATCTGTGCACACATTTCTACCAGAGGGAAATCCAGTGAAAGTGCTATCAGTGACTCTTATAAGTTAACCATATTGATATTTAATTGTACATTCCAATTTTTATTGATATTTCATGTACACACTGAGAATCCGAAAGAGTTGCTTTCTTGTTTGATATTTGTGTTCATTATTAAGTGTGATATTTATTGTAGACATGCGACAGTTAGACAACAACATCCTCCCCTTTATCAGGATCATATGTTTTACTTCTGTTTTCGTGATTTTATTTTTTCTATTAGTTTATTGTTTTCTGCTCAGTTGGTTTGCTCAATGTTTACAGTTTAGAAATTTATTGATAATTGTGCAATCTTCCTACATCATTTCCATGGCATCTGAATGAAATGGGAAAAATCAGATATGTTTGTCTGGTCTTAAATCTTTATATTTTGAATGGCAGTGTGAATTCCATTTTGGTATAGGTACTCAGTATCGCAGGATGATCGTTAGAGGTGACCAATTGTGTCAGGTGGCCAGCTGGTCAGCTGCATGTCTCCATACCCTAATGGAGTGGATTGTCGCTCACAATATTAATCCCTTGGTTGTCTGGTCCAGAATGTATATTTACAGGTTGCTGTCATATGTCTCCAATATTGCTGATAGGGACATTCAACAACAAAAACTCTCGTACTTTGAATGACCTGCTTTCCTATGAATTAACATCAAACTGTAAAGTATTACTTTCAGCTCTTGAAATCAACAAGGGCAGTGGGGTAGCCTAGTGGTTAAAGTTCTCGCTTGTCACGCCGAAGGCCTGGTTTTGATTCGCCACATGGGTGCAATACGTGAAGGCCATTTCTGGTGTATATCACTTTGATGTTGCTGGAATATTGCTAAAAGCATCATAAAACCATACTCACTCACTCTCTGAAATCAACAAGTGTAAAACAATTTTTTTGCTATTGCATTGATTTGGAAAGTAGTGTTTATTCCATACATCACAGGAAACAAACTCTGGCATCTACTGAACACGAAAATATATTTCTTGTGTGCCGTCATGTTAATTTCTGAAACCACACATTTGCATGTATTCTCTCTACGTTCATGTATTGATAAAGCAGGCTGGAAGATGTGTTCATATAAAGATTTGTTTTAGTTGATATATGGTCTGTAGTGCTTTTATTACACTCCTTGATATTTTTAGAGTCCATCTGTTGTTTATTTATTCTAATTTTGTGAAAAACAATCAAATGTACTATTCCTATTTATAGTATAAGCGCAACAGACAACTCTTCAGCCAAAGCTCATTCTACATTCTGTTAAGCATTTATTACTGGGCTGCTAGTGGCCTGCCTAGAAATCCATGTATTGTTTATTTATTCTTGTAATTTGAAAACATGATCTTGTTTACTATCTTTCATTGTATCAGTATACTATTGGGCTGCTAGTTGCCTGTCTAGAAATCCATATATTGTTTAATTATTCTTGTAATGTGAGAACGTTATAGTGTTAACTATTTTTCATTGTATGAGCATAATAGACAAGCTCCTCACAGCAATAGCCTAAACGCACACTAGTTACTGTCAGGTCATGATGCCAGATCTCCCCACACCTAAATACATGTAGCAGCTTTAGTGAATATCAAACTTAGTATTTTCTGTTGATCTGCAATGTCATGAAACAATTTCATCTTCAAAATCTTGAATTCTGAAATGGTTTATGGCCTATATTAGAGGGAAGAAATTCACATTTGTAATGGCCGCATCCACGCGGCATCCACATTACAAGAGCAAATGGATGTTGTATGCTGTCATGGAGTTTGTGTAACAAGAATGACATGCATAGTCTTAGAGATACTCCAGAAGTCTTCAAACATGCATTACCTGATAAAACACCATTCAGATGTTTACTACTCATTATATAAAGATAAAAATATATAAATAGCTAATAATTGTTCAGATTAACGCTTAGGCTCAATGTTAGTCTTGGCAAAAAAGGAGCAGTATTGTTTTGTCAGGGATTTACCTGGAGTCCTGTATTTGAGGGTCCCTGGGACTCATGCTCTTAATTTTCAGGGGTCCTGGGCAACAAATGGGGATCCAAGACACTTAAATATTATTATTAATACTGTTATTGTATTGTGTATCATGATCATCACATTGTTACAGTAATTAAATTGCAAATAATACCTTTACCCAGCTAGTAGCAAACTCAGTGATAACTTATTGTCACTTGATTGGAATTTTTACAAAAAGTATTTGGACTTTTTCTGAGTCCCTGTTGCGTCCGTTGTCAACTGTTATGCGTATCGGATGCAGGAATTCGCGTCCTGTAAATCCCTGGTTTGTATCCTCTTGATAATGTAATGGCAGTTAAAGCTTTTATAGGAAGTAGAACTGACAGCTTTGACATTTCTTTTGGTCGTGATTGTCAGTGTGAGTCGTACATCCTGTACATAGCATTTTATCTACAGTTATCAAAACATGGCATTCAAAATTTAATTTTACACTTTTACTCTGTTTTACATCAAAATATTAGGATAGGATTAAGATGGCTAAAATCACTGTAATTGGCTTTTCTTTCAAAGAAGTGAGGTGGAAAATACCATCAGCATTCACCTTCATCGACATGACCGGTCTGTACATTTGTTGGTTCTTTTCTTCTATGGTCCTAAATTTCCGTCCTCGAATTATTATTTTTTTTACATCTTTGAAGGAAAACTCAGCCACCATTGTACTGAATGGCACACTAAATCAAACTGCAAACCATTTTTGCACAGGATGTTTATTCCTTCTAAATTGAAATTCTTCTACCCAGCCTTTAAGTAAGTAATTTTAGCACAGTGATGGTAGTGAAGGTTGTCCATGAACCACATGAACATGGCATTTGTCTTGGAGTGAATACACAACATTCCAATCTGCAATGTATTTTGTGATTTATTTTTGCATGTATTAGTATACATATATGTACTCGGGTAGGGACTAATGTGTAAATCCTTGTTTCATTTGAAATCCTGTGATTGTGTTGTGATACACTGTACATAACCATTAATCATGTATTGTGATGTCAGTTCTGAATTACTTGTCAAAATATTTCTTTTATGTCATAATCAACAGAGATTGTCTTGATGTTGAATCTCCCAGTATTTTGCAAAGTAATAAAGCTTTTTTATTGTAACCATTTCGTTACACATTCTATGGTTTACATGAGTCAAATCAGCATTCCTCAGAGAGAAACAAGCTTCCTGCCTTTATGATGACAAGTACAATGACAGGTTGATAGCATGAGCAAGACGTCCACACCATCCAGCACAACGCCAGAGTGATCACCTGAAGATCTATCTATGGTCTTCAACCCATGCTTGTTGCAAGAGGTGGAACCAGGTCTGGTGGTCAGGATTTAGATGATGATCATCATGATTGATCCAGTCTCCCATTGTTTACACTCCACCATCATACAGCTGGAATATTACTGAATGCATCATTACAAAAACATACATCAAGCATGGGGGAAACTCCAGATGTTGAAGAGACAAATGGGGTTGGATGACGTCAGTAAATGCAGCATTAAACAACAAACATACATCAAGTATGGGGAAACTCCAGGAGTTGAAGAGAAACAGTAAGTCGCCTCAATCACTGACATCAGGTTTATTCCAACACAACCACAGCGGTTGCTCACTTGCACGCTTCACACAGAGACAAACTTGTCAGACATTTCCAGTTGAGATGGACAGAAATTCAATTTACAGCAATACAATATAAAATATTCTGCATTCTTTCTTTGGCTCATCTTGATACTGCCACACCGTTGGACCAAATCAGTAAACAAGGAATACAAACATTTTGCAACAACACCATAAGCTACACTACCATAATAGTAAACTGAAACGGACAATTTGTATTTACAGAGATGAGAGCACCTGTTTTGTTGCCTTGTCCAGCCGAGAGCTATGATCTTTGGCTCAGCGACCAAGTTCTCTTCTGGTATTCGATGAATTTGTATTTAATGTCTTTACAGGAATATTGGGATAGGGAACCAAATTCCAAGATCAAGAGTGTCAACTAATGCTATGCCAGTATAAATGTGACCAAGTTCAGTAAAATCGTCTTCACTTTACATAACTGTGCGATATGTCAGTAGGCAACAAGTGATGATCTACGGAGATGTATTCTTTTGGATTTGGATGTTGTTATAAATTCTGTCATCAGATTTCTTTCACCCAAATTACTGCATCAAATCAACATTGGGAAGCAAAACAGCATCATTAGTCATATTATGCAAATAAAAATTTATAACCTTTTCATGAAA
>VKKT01005094.1:35733-46887 GCA_008038995.1 Haliotis laevigata | reverse complement strand
TCCATCCAGAACCGTCGATGCACGTGCTAAAATTATGGTTTTGCTGCACTGTTGGTGTGTTTTTTGCGAATGGTTCGTATGGACGTCAATTTGCATGACATCATCTCATCTGGGATCATTATGTCAGTTTACGATGAATGTTCCATAAACATGAACGCTTACCTTCATGAGATTTCATTTTTTCGAAACTTGGTTTTTTTTTGCTGTTCAGCATATTATTAGAGAAACATTCACGGACACTATTATTGACTTTCAAATGTACCAAATGTACCACATACCAAAATACCTGAATATCTGAACTGACCACAGGCCCTCGTGTCTTGGCGAGGATTAAAGATGAAAAAATATTGTTTTTGAGATGACCCCCGACTCAAAAAGCTTCACAGTACAATACATCATGACAAGGCCGGACACTTCGGTGCACCCCACCCGCCTGCTTTGCCGATCGCTACGCTACCTTCGCATGCAATCGTTTAAAACTTAATGTAAACATAATCATGGATGAWTGGCCTATCGAGCACCTAACAATTCTTTATTGTTATTTCTGCAAGTTTCTCTAACAATTCTTTATTGTTATTTCTGCAAGTTGATAGAAACCCGATTTTGACCCTCAACTAAACGACCTTGACACAAATGGGGGTGCTATATATATATTTTTTTCAATCTTTAATCCTCGCAAAGACACGAGGGCCTGTGGGAACTGACCCCTAAAAGGAGGTGGGCAGCCCTTTTAACATGTTTGATGTATTGGTTTGCAACAACTTGTAGTTATTTGAACCGTTTTTAACAATATTCCACCAATATCGCGGTTGGGTACCCCCGAAATGGGCTTCAAATGTGGAGATTCGAACCCGGGTCTATAGCGTGCTGATTGAACGCTTTCACCACTAGACTACCCCAACACCAACATCACACCTATAAGGCGAACTAAATGCTGCCAAGTGCACTTTTGTCGCCAGTGTTACAGTTTCTAACACGGTGCTGATTAAAACCTGCAGACCAGCACTGTACAAAGTGGAACATGCTTAATTCTCAAAGTCGGCATCAGTGCAACAGGTAAGTGAGTGTATCGCTGCACACAGGTACTCGACTAGCTGTACCTGTAATACAACCCCCACTGGAGTAAAACCGTTACCGTGCAGGTGTGTACTTGCGTCATGTTCCCAGACCCCAAAACGTCATCGTCGGCAACGCTGGCATGCACAGGTCGGTGAAGCCGATCCAGATCTGGTTGGGGCAAGTGCTTCCGTGTTCGCTAAGTTGCTCTGCTGGCGTCAAACATAAGAGATCGAGCACATTTTTTAAATGTCATGGGGGTTCTTGGATGAAAGTCAAATAGCTTCAAGGCGTTACAGAATGACGTCACCTCTATAGCCATATGGACACATCACGTGAACATTGTTGACCGACAATGAGAAGTAACTTGATCAACAATTTAGACTAACATTCGTCCCAATAAGTTATCTAATTTACAAATATATATCGATAAAATAAAGAATATAATCCAAATGGCACCAGAACAATGCTTAATTTCAGGATCTGGGGCAATCTGTACTACCAAATCATTCTAAGCTTCAGTTGGAGTTATTTTGCAATGTATACTTTGGACTCTCGGGGACGGGCTAAAACGAACCCAGTACAGTCCACTGAACTATTTTAGATCGCAAAGGCGACATTTTTAGACTGACATTGATCTTATTTAAAATATGTATCTAGAAATATAAGCCCAGAACAAATCTCAATTTAATTACTGGAACAATTTAGACTTACCCAATCATTCTAAAATTGAGTTGGATTTCTTACTTAAAGGGACACTGATCTAGAGTAATTCCCCAGGAAAGCTTGTTGCTTTTGTTATTTTTTTTTTACAGGCGACTATCCGGATGATATCCCAGAGTTCTCACCCTCAAGCGCAATTGGTAGTATAAGGGAGTATCCCTATTCTATGCAGACGAGCGATCTTTAATTCCCATACTTAAACATTGACAGTCTTAAGTCGTAGACGATTGGGCGCACCCCTGGCTGATTACAGATATTAGTCGCTGTGCCTAATCTTGGCATGGGGTCTTAATACAAAGTTCTAATATTAGACAGAATATTATTTGTTCAAACTCACAAAGCTCACTCGGCGTGGGCTATAACATATGTTTATTACTCTGTTCCAATGACGCGAGTCACTGGTCAACCTTTCAATAAGTGAAACGTCATGTATAGGCCATACTGTTGGAATGATCGTGTGGAATAAGTTTCCTTTATTTATTTGCACACACGCACTTCAGTTATTCTGAATACAGATTGTACGTTTGAGGTCACAGGACGTCAGTCAGTGAAGATCTTCACCAACCCTGTTTTTGTCGTGAGTGGAAACAGATGTTAACACATCGTATCCCATCATACCCGTGAAGATCCATGTTAGAATTGATCTTCAGCAGTCCATGCTTGTCGTGAGAGACGACTTGGTGGACAGTTGTCATCGTATCCCAATTGTGTAGATCGATGTGCATGCTGTTGATCACTGGATTGTCTGACAGGCTCGATTATCTACAGACCGCCGCCATATAGCTGGAATATTGCTGTTTGCGGCGTTAAACAACAACCAACCAACCAATCGTATCCCAACATGCGTAGATCGATTTTCATCGATTATTCACAGACCGCCATCATTCAATGTGGCGTTAACTACAAACTATAACATTACGTCATCTGAACAATTTAGGTTCAGTAGAAGCTGGGCCCCGTATCTCGTGTCACAATTTATTACCCATAAGGTGAAACATAACAAGTGTCATATATATCATATGTGCACGTATCACTTTTGCCGAGCAACCATTGTTTCTGTATTTCGTCGCCTGTGACGTCATTAAGCAGTTGAACGTGACGACATGAAAGAGGGTCGTCACACTTGTTCAGACTGTTTTACTGCACAAAGGTACATGAATTAAATGGATAATAAAGAAATTATTACGCTCGAGCAAGTGTGTCATATGACTTATACGAAACTCGAACAAAATTATGTATTGCCCTCGCTCTCGCTCGAGCAATACAAAATTTAACACTCGTTTTGTATAAGTCGTATTGTACACGCTCGTGTAATAAACTGTATGCATGTATCGGTAGGGTTATCTAGCTGGTTGCCCACACCCTATGCGCGAAGTCGATTTGCGCCCTATTTCAATATGAGAGACGGGGCCCAGCTTACGTTGACATTTCAAAAGTCAAATGTTTAAGAGTAATGTGTCAAATAAACTGCTAAAATGGACTTTCAGTGGGTGAATGTTGTTCAGTGCCGCAATTGAAGATGTTTTCAAGTTTTTGTTTTTGTAGCTACGAGGAATTACGAATAATCTGTGGATAGGCCCGGATTAACAACATTCTTTCGCTCGATATCGTAATTCCTCGAAAGTCGATGACTATTCTCCGAGTGTGGCCTTTAACATTCTCTCACTGATATAGACCTGTGAAGATCCGGGTTAGAATTGATATTCAGCAACCCAAGCTTGTTGTAGGAGGCAACTCACGGGATCGGGAGGTCAGGCTCGCTGACTTGGTTGACACATGTCATTTTATCCCAGTTGCGTAGATCGATGCTCATGGGGTTGATCACTGGATTGTCTGTTCCAGACACGATATTTCCAGACCGCCGCCATATTGCTGGAATATTGCTGAGTGCGGCGTAAAACTAAACTCACTCACCCACTTTAACATAGGACCTGCATCTACTAGGGGAAATACAGTGACCACAGTAGTACAAAATATGGCATAAGATGCAAAACAGAGAATTAATTAGAGAATGAGAGAATGAATTAGATCGATGCTCATGAGGTTGATCCCTGAATTATTTACAGACCGCCGTCATATAGCTGGAATACTGCTGAATTGCGTCGTTAAACAACAACCAGCCAAACATAAACAGACGCGTGACTAACGGGATCGGGTGGTCAGACTCGTTGACTTGGTAGACATGTCATCGTGACCCAGTTGTTCATGCTGTTGATCACTGGATTGCCTGGTCCAGACACGATTATTTACAGACCGCCGCCATATAGCTGGAATATTGCTTAGCGCCGCGATAAACAACTAACAAACAACAAAACACCTCACTGAATACACCCAACATCAACGCATAATGAACTCGCTCCCGCACAGGCAATTTGACTCTATTCAAACATAGGACACAGACATTGTAGATGCACTCGGGGATTTACAAAAAACGTGCTCACTGAAACACACTTGAAGTGATAACTAAAGCAAAAGGTTCTCGATTGCGATCGTATTACAAAAATAGGGTATTGTTTCCACCCGACATATCAAGTAAACAACTGTAGAATGCAAACATGTGTTCATTAAACAACAAACATTACGCAACTACGCAAACTCACAGGGTTCGGTTGGAAGTGGGATAGCTTAGTGGTTAAAGCGCGATGACAGGTGTATTCATATAACACAGAACAATACATTCAACTATGTAGCCATAACAGTTTGTTTGGGTGAGTGGTTCTTGTTGCCGTCGGTGGGGTAGACTAATGTTAAAAGCGTTCGCTTGTCAGGCCTAAGACCCAGGTTCGATTCCCCACATGGGTACAATGTGTGTCCACTTCTGGTGTTCCCAGCAGTGATATTGCTGGAATATTGCTAAAAGTGGCATAAAACCTTACTCACTAAAACAGTTCAGTCGGTCCAGTAGTGAGAATATATGACTGATAACATATGTTTATTGAACTTTTTAATCATCAATACGTACAGCACTGTTTCAAACAACATTAGATATGTAGGCAAGTAAACATCGCGTAACAAAAACAAAAACAAACAGTGTACGATATCAACCGTTCTATGCTCATCAAATATGTTCAACAATTATGTACAAAATTAGAAAATATTCAATGTTCAATTTGTTCACACCGTCTATATTTGTCGTTCTAACGATATCGACTCGTTTGAGTTTTCAAGAGCGATGTAAAATATTTTGATTCCGATTTTTTTTATGCTATAAATCAAATTATATTTTTTTCTTTATCTCTATATGAATTCACACATCACATAATCGGACAGAGCGTTTAGGTTTTAAGCCGTCGGTACTTTAGTCTTTGTTCGTGTGACGAGCTTCTTTTTTTTTGTCTTTCAATGAAGAATGTACGCACACAAACCTCACAGAATATGTCTTTCACATTAGAAGTAAATATCAGCTCTATCAAAAACTTCTCATTCTTGGAGAGGTGGCTTCCTTTTCCCATTCAATAACAAACAACAAAGAATATTTATAGACAGATTCTACACGTGACCTGACCGAATTTCTTTCCACAAGGATATTAACATTACACAGCGGGTAATATGACGACAGGGCTACAAGCTTTCTGATTGGTCGAATAAGAACACACCTCTTCTCAGGTCAGAGTTGAAGGTGACAAATCTGACATATCATTTTAGTCCAACAGCTGACGGAAAATGGCCTGTCGCCGGTGGCTGGGGTCGGTGATTATACCCGCCGATCGGTGGACTAACAGTCCACCCGTTATAGGATTGTTTCAGTTAGGCAAATCTGTGATACAAAGACGGTTTAGACACAAACAGGTAAGGCGGAAGAACATATTCCCATTGTTGCACAGGATTTTGAAGTTGACCTATGTTTTCGCGAACTCTCTGACTCTGTCACTGCCGTTCAATTTGGTAATATTCTAATATCACTCGTGCTAAAGGAACGACGTCAATTTGCCATTTTTGTATCAGGAATTGTGATATTTGGTCGAAAACGTGTTGAACTGTATAATTTTGGAACGATTGGTCTTGGCGTCGGTGCAGAATGGTTAATGTTCTTTGTATGAATGGTTGAAAGGGTACAAACGTACCGAAGATTCGTTAGGGTTGGAATCAATACTGATGTAGGTAGTATGCTGACACTTGTAACCTTGTTATATTCATTGTGATCGTGGCAATGTCATGTTGTGAAATATAACTGGGAGCAAAAATTACAAGTAGTCATTGTGTTAGTTGATATCAATATAGTCTCATGTATGATCCGACCAGTTCTGATCTAGCATGGAACCAGTGGAATGATCACATTGATCAACAGCTGCTGATAAATGCAACTCAATTTTGACAATTATGAAGATATAAAGTGAAACTTATATGAATCCATAAATATTTATTCTCTATTTTTGTTGTTGTGATTAACAAGTCAGTCTTGTTTGAAGTTATAAGCATTTCAGAGGATGGAAACTCAGTCATGTTTGTGTAATGTCGTCCAACCTGTTCTGATTGTGCAAGTAAATGGAAATGATATAACCATAACATTAAACCATTCTATTAAACCATCAAAATTGTTCTCTATTCTAAAAAAAAAGAAACATTTAGCTGAAATTAAAAGTTTAAATGGCATAATACTAATGATGAACTGGTTTTACAACTGTGTTGCGTGCTCCCATTAGTTAACGTATCTCAGTGGGCTAGCACTATAAAGCCACTATTAAGTCTGGGCTAGTACAAGCAGCCGCACATACACACGCATGCATGTCGTCATATGAGCGAAATATTCTCAAGCACGACGTTAAACCCAATTTCACCTCACCTCACCCATTAGATAACATGGTTAATCACTAGGCTGTAATGATCAGTTTGTACCAGTGACTGGGTGCATTACAGTGCTTTGTTACTGGAATTGTTCTGACATGAAGTGTAATTAGATGTCCTTTGTTTAGTGGTAGGGTAAACTTAGATCCGATTTAACGAGATTGGGCTAAATTTGAATAACCTTCGTTAGTCAATATGACGTGCTGTGACAACTTTTTACCTTGATTGTGTAATGAGGTGATTTATAAAGTGAGACTGAGAGCTTAACACAGAAATTGTTTTACAGAGAGAAATTGTGAAACCAGTAAATGGCCACACAAGATCAATAAATAATGTATTTTCTTGAATTAGGATAACAGTATGAAGACAATACAATGGGTTAAAGTGAAATCATGAATGTCCAGAATGTAAGCAGTGTTTGATGTCTTGAAACAGACCTGTCTCTTTGCCAGAATCCAGAATGACAGTATAGCAAGATTTGTTGTTTCCAGATAGGAATCCAGTCTACATTTAGCAAATAGTGTAGAAACTACTCAGGTTGATAAAAGAATAAGGAATGTGCAGTTCCCCTCACTTTGCTGTTATAGAAGACCAGCAGGCCTCCTTAACACTGTCCCATCCTGAAACTTCTCCAATGATCAAGCCTGCATTGTAAATGCAAACAACAAGGGGAGATGAATATAATGACTCTCAATATAGAACAGATCCATTCCAGAATGCTCCACTTCCTATTGACTACGGTTCTGATCCAGGCTGACAGCACGTGATAATTTTTCACAATAGGGGTGAAACGGTACGTTCTTACTACGGTATGGTACAGTACGTATTGCGGTACAAGGCCTTCGGTTCGGTCTGTTTCGGTTCAGTATATGAGATATGATCATAATGCAGAAACCTGACAACAAAAGCCAAAGCTTACATTGTTTAATAACATGGAAAAGTAATAACCAAAATCTTTAATTACTTTAATGAACAAAACTGTCATTTTATAAAATGGTATTAAAACCAAAAATAAAAAAACTTTTTGGATTGTGTTACGGTATACCAAACCAAAGGTTTCACCCCTATTTTACATTTAGTTCATACTTTTACTGTCACTGACAATTACTACAACTAGATTTACAACAATGTCAACTGCCACATAACAGTTGGATAATATAACGATAACCACCCAGCATTGGAAAGTTGTAGAGGGCACTGACTGATAGCTACTCACCCAACGTAGTCCTGTAACCAAAACTTGGTGTGACCTTGTATGTCAGGGGAACACTGAAACAGGCCAGCAACCAAAGTAACAGTTGTTTGACCAAATTTGTTAAACAAATGTTCCTGAAAGGGTCAGGGAATCAAGTGTGACCCTGTCTCAAGCAGTGAAATTTTCTGTGCAGAGTTGCTTCCCTTGGGAACACCAGAAACCTATGATTGTATGTTTGAATCCTGGTTCACTCCTGGTTTCTAGGTTTGGCAGCACTATGCATATATCTGTAGGTGTCACCAAGGTAGTACATGTCTTGGCCCACTGTGATATTGCTAGAATATTACTAAATGTGGTGTAGCACCAAACCCACTCACTCACTCACCTCCCACATTAAATTGATATTCAGCTGTGAAATAACTGGGATACTGTTTAAAGTGGTGTCAGACCCAACTCATTTGCCTGATCCGGTAGATTTGGTAAATATACATTCCCTGCTTCAGGACTCTTACAAGTGGTTTACCATCTCTGACCATCCAGGCTATATCATCTCACTGTGTTTCACATTAATTATATGAAGTTTTAATTCATCACTCGCCAGAGGTGGTAGGGGGAGCTGAACTACAGGGTGGTTTGGTTGGTATTTGTTGTGTTTATTTTTATGTTTTGTTTTTGTTTGTATTCATCCCTATATGTTGTTTGTACTAGTTGGTCATGTGAGTTTATGCGACCAGAAGGCCAGTTTTGATAAGAAATATACCCAAGGCTTTGAAGGTTTGGGTTTTATTTAGTGGGCTTAGAATTGTTTGTAGTGTACATACCAAAGTTACGTCTACGTAGTTAAAGGCATATCCAGATGAATACCGGCTTAAAGTAACAAGAAGCTATCTTCCCAGACAAACTATTCAATAATGCAAATGTTATGGCTACTTAGTTGAATATATTGATCTGTTGTATATGAATACACCTGCCTTCACCTTTATTTAAATAACATTGAAATAATACAGTAATTTAGCCTTGTTAGGGCTCGATTTATTGTTGATTGTACTTTCACAGTCTGCTTCCGAGCATCAGTAAATGTGTCAACAAGATTGTTGTCAGTTCATCAGTAGGATTATGTATTCCCTCTGTCTGGTTGTTTGTTTATTGTAGGACATGCTCCATTTTGTATCATCAACAAATTAACATCTTTTTATTATTTTAAGTTAAAATAGTTAGAGAACAAAGATGTGAGGCAGTAGTGTTTAGATTCTTTAGCCATGGTTCACCCTTGTTGCACTGACTCTTTGTGTAATTCAGGACGGTGTGGTAGCCTAGTGGTTAAAGTGTTCTCTTGTCACGCTGAAGGCCCTGGTTTGATTCCCCACATGGGTACAATATGTGAAGCCCATTTCCCGCCATGATATTGATGAAAGATTGCTAAAAGTGGCCTAAAACCATACTCACTCACTCACTCACTCACCCTGTGTAATTCCCAGTTATATGTACAAATTTTTATACAAATAAAATTGAAGTCTCTTGTGAATTCCACACAAGTAGCATGCCATTTTTGAACCATAAGCTACCATAACATGCTTCCATAATAATATTTCCAAAAATATTTGCGCACCTGTTAAGGAAGGCAGGTGTAATAGATCTCCTGAACATTAAACCAAAGTTACTGACCTTGAAGTCCAGGCAACCGACAACTGGCACCAGCAGGAGATTCGGTTGCCAGGAGAATCAGTCAGATACTAGGTAGCAAGGGAGATTATATAAGTTTTGTTTCAGCCCTGTTGATAGGGGCTGCGTCAGCTCTAGAAACATCAAAGACGTAATTCTAGATGCTGGTGACACAGCCCACAAATGCATATCATTCAGGCAAACTGTAAGGCAACTTGGCACAAAACCAGTCTGACTTGTGGCTTGAAAAGCAATTGTCTTTGAATGAGATCAGAAGAAACATAAGTATCGGCTTGAGGCCTCCAACATGTGGTCCATGACATCTGCGTATGTAACTATAGGGGGTCTTTCAGCATTTAAGGCGAAACACGATTGATGCAAAACTGTGCCTCTTCACTTTTCGTATGGTATTAGAAAATTAAATGCATCCACAGAATACTAAGATATATTATCAGCGTACTTATAGAGAAAAAGTATTAGAACTGATCCAGTATGTCAGTGTGATTTCCATGTGATAATGGTGTACATAGTTTTTTAGAATGTCCATTTTTCATGCCACAGAGATATACTCTGGTTTGAAGAATATTGTACACAACAGAATACCTTTAGTTGGTTGGCTGGTTGTTTAACACCTCACTCAGCAATATTCTCGCTATATTGTGGAGAGTGTGGTCTAGACAATCCAGTGATCCAAAGTGTGAGCATCAATTTCAGTTTGCATGGCAATGCAGATCTCTCAGTCAGTCTAAATCTGAATGTTTTCAAATATGTCTATATGTATATAAGCAGAACTAAGCAAATTCTCTGAACATGAATTGATTGTAAAGTATCCCTGTTACTCTTTTTTGTCTATACCTTACCTGTGTCTCACATTCTGTTTATGTACACTGCAAATAGGTCTATGTAACTGCTGGGAAAGTTCTTTCAAAGTTGGACAACTTGTACCCATTCCTTTTCTTTCACCTGTGAAAATCTGGGTTAGAACTAGTCTTCACAATCCAGGCGTGTTGAAGAGGCGCCTAACCAGATTGGACGGTCAGGCTCGCTGACTTGTTTGACACATGTCATTGTATCTCAGTTGCGTAGATCGATGCTCATGATGTTGATCACTGGATTGTCTGGTTCAGATTCAATTATTTACAGACTGGTGCCATATAGCTTAACGATTTCTGTGTGGTGTTAAACAACAAATAAATGAATGAATAAAATATGTTGAAGCCAAACTTCAGATGTACGAGTAAATGTGCAACTAGGAGACGAGAACAACACCCTGTAACAGCATGTGCCACAGTAGCAAACATTCGTAGGAAACAACAGGAACTGTACTTGTTGCTGTGTCTTATTGTTTCAACATATTCGATGTTTATAGAGGCAGAAACAGAATTTATGGCATAAAAATGTCACTTTCCTGATGTTGATCATGGCATCTGTTAGGTAAAACATAATTGATGGCATATTTCAGTCATTTGATATTGCATATTTTTTCATTTTGCAAAATTATTACCTATATGAATAAAATATTGTGAATATTATAATGATACTGATCAAATTTCACTGTGTTATCATCTGAACATATGAAAATATATATAAATGTAGAATATCTTGAATTTATTTTATGAAGATATAGGCTTGCTATCATAATATACACTTTAATGAATTATTTGATGAACAGTGAGTGATTGAGTGAGTTTAGTTTTACGCCACACTCAGCAATATTCCAGCTATATGGCGGC
>VKKT01005094.1:16994-28587 GCA_008038995.1 Haliotis laevigata | reverse complement strand
TATCGTGAGATTGGTGTATCGTGACACCCCTAGTATATAAGCCAATACACAACCCTACCTGCTGTACAACCTACAGGAAACTGACAACAAAGTTGATTTATGTGTTTTGTTTTGTATCTTAAACCATGGACTGAAAATGCAGTCATATAAAATACCGAATTTTCACCACGCATGCTGTATGCCTTTAAATTTATACTGGTGAATTACATATACTGCTCCTAAATTCTATGATTTTTTTTTACATCTTAAATGTACTAAAGTAAAATTATCTTTTCCTATCAAACCTAGACCCTATTACTACTATGGTAACAGTTCCTCTGGAAAACAATACCAAAATGTGTCAAATTCTACCTCCGAGCTCTTCTTTTCCTTCATCCTCTCTCACTTCCTAAGTAACTCCCTGAACACCCTGGGAAAAAGTAGCATAAGTCTCTTCATTATTGTACTTTGGAACTAATGATGGCCATATCTTTGATATGATTCTGTATTAATATGATGCCCTTTTCAGTTGTGAAACAGTTTCAATGTTTTGTAACCCTGCCCTTTGAGTCCCCCTGGTTATAGGCAGCGATGTTGAGGTAAGTGAAGGTGTGTGATATCGACACAGTGGCATACTTCCTCGTACTCGCGTCCCAGGTTGCATCATCTGTACACGGAAACCCTTCACAACCCACGTGCCCAGCGTGGGTAGTTCACAACAAAGTTGCCCTGACAACCTGGGGGACCAGCCAAGGTCAGGGTCATTCATGAAAAGAGTTACTTAATCCTTCCCCTGTAGAACCCAATGTAAATATCACCTCTAACATGTGAATCATGTGTACAATATATTTGATATCGCCTGACTATAGTTATCTTACTGAAAATTTGTTATCTACCAAATATAAAATAAAATGCAATGGAGGCAAGAATTATGCTAATTTTGAGAGCTGAGTCTATCTAAAGATGCCAAATTATTGTAGTCTTTAGTTGGATTCCTGATTCTCAGGGAGACAAACTTAACTAAACATGGTCATATCTGATGTTTTTAACTTTACATTATCTGTAAGCTCATTAAGATAATGGGTATAATTTGAAAAGCCATTTCATTTTGCTGCAATATATTCAATAAACTCTTGCATTTCGGTAACATTTCCTATCACAGACCAAGCAAGTGGTACAGCCTCCTGATATATGTGTGGAGTTTGTTGTTTTATACCCCACTCAGCAAAATTCACAGTATATGTGGCAGCCTGTAAATAATTAAGATTCCGGACCAGACAATCCAGGGAGTGATTATAAGTTGTATGCTTCCCCTGGGGTAATACGGTTTGATGTAAGCCTGTTTGTAGCAGTGTCATCCCTCACCTGACGGCTCAGGAGACAATGTATTTATCTTACCGCCATGTTAAATGTACAAAATATCATCTTATTGTATTTTAAAGATTGCTACCAACTATACGACATGTAAGCAACATGGCGTCTGTTTCTCGACTGGAATTTAAAATCAGTGAAACATATTCTGACAAGCTTAAGACTGCTATAAAAATGGTTAATTATGTTTAAGTTGAGTGTGCAAACAATTCAATCCATAAAATAGTTTAAATAAAGCAGTGAAAGTCGGTGAGGCTGATCTGTGGSCTGCCCTAATAAATAATGAGTATGTTAGGATGGGCAACTACAGTTGCCAGCAGCAGCAGCAGCAATGGGCAACAATGTTGCCAGCAGAAAATAGAGCAATCACATTTCTGCTGAAAAGCAGACAATAATAAGGCAATTAAACAGATTCCAGCTGAAGAGCCGTCCTGCCATAATTCTGAATATTGCCTAAGTATTAATGATTGCAGCCCACAAGATCGAGGACACCCCTAACATTTAGTGACATAGGCATATATACACTGACTTTACAAGCCCTTTGCCAATAATGTACAATCTGGAAGTGACGTAAGCAAACATAAAAGAGCGGGAAGGATGAACTGACAGGAAGTGTGAATGGTTTCAATAAATGCATTGAGTGTTAAGCACTAAATGAGATTATGACTTCCTACGATTGTTAGTGATACAGCTTCTCGTTGGAGAGTTTGGCGGTTACCGTGGCAGCAGGTAATATATTTTCCAGTTGTCACCCTACTGGGAGGGGTGACACGGAAACTTGTTAAAGCGTCACTGACCAATGAAATTAAAGTATTTTACATGAAGGTAAGATCAATTGTGATATATGACACACTGTCAGGGTACATGAACTCACTGTCAACCAAGTCCCTGAGTCATCACCATTTGATTCGTTAGATTTCCCCCACGACTTGTCCAGGTTTCAAGGGGCCAATTCAAACTCAAAATCCTAATGGGTTCCCAAATTAGTCACTTCTGATATGCAAGGTTAAAATGAACACATTAAGAATGTTATGTAATTGCTTTTTCTTCTCAATATTTTTTTAATATATAGTTGTTTTTTTATGACACAAACTTGTTATTGGTCATAATATTACTTAATAGATATATACTTAATATATATAATTACATGACATCATGTTATTTTCATATGATATATATGTATTCAATTTTTTTAAAGAAACTTAATTTGCTAGGGCCTGGACTAAAGTTGACTTAAACACATAAAATCATCACATGTGTTGATAGTTAATTCAACATCTATTTAATAGTTTGTTCAAAAGATGTACATGCTTAAAATTTTAACATTTGAAAAGAATTCTGATTATGATGTGGCCGAACGTTGTGACATTTGTAAACAACAACAACAACAACAATTGATAGGTTGCCTCTTACGCCTGACCTACATAGTATATCAATGAAGTCCTTCTCTGTTTATTGTTGGTCGTGACTCAACAGTCTGTTTGTTGACAGCTTGTTATCGGGGCAATCCCGTCCATGAGGCGTGACAGTGGAGTACTGTATCCTCCTGTTATCAGGGCCAGGCCTAGATATATCTGTTATGTAGGTAGGTCCTTAGTGTAGCAAGTGCAGTTCTGCTGATGCAACCTTGTTGTATAAGACCCATGACATGGTTCCACTGTGTTGATATGGTTTTGCCATTTATAAAATCTGCTCAAGTTGTTATGACATTTTGCTCTAGCTTTCAAACTGTATGATGATGATCGCTGTCTTGACAATGCTGTGTTCACTATCTTGACAATTCTGTGTTCACTATCTTGACAATTCTGTGTTCACTATCTTGACAATACAAGATTTCCACTATCTTGACAATGCTGTGTTCACTGTCTTGACCATGTTGTGTTCACTGTCTTGACCATGCTGTGTTCACTGTCTTGACAATGCTGAGTTCACTATCGTGACAACAAGATTTCCACTGTCTTGACAATGCTGTGACACATACTGTCTTGATGACACTATGTCTACAGTCTTGATGAAAATATGCCCACTACCTTGACGAAACAATCATACCCACTATCTTGACAACACTGTCAACTATAATGACAATGCTGTCAGAAATCATAATGTGGGTTTGTTCAAAGTTGCCTATGTTCACCCAACAGAAAATGGGTACCCGGTAGGATAAGTCATGGGACCATTAGCCTTCTAACGCCTACACTATGCTTTATGATGAGGTTCATAATGGTCTCACCGTAGGCAAGTGGGTTTGTTCAAAGTTGCCTATGTTCACCAAACAGAAAATGGGTACCCGGTGGGATAAGTCATGTGACTGTTAGCCTTCTAGCAGCTTGATTATCCAGGGTAATGATAATCAAATTGTGCTGTGCTTTGACTGTTAGCTCTATAAGTATTCACCTTGTGAATGGAGCTTAGCGCATTATACATGCACTTATTATTAACTTGACATGGCTCTGTCTGATAAACGTGTTAGTAAACAGAATGGGCCAGTTGTTCTTCCTATTAGGACCACCGTCTGTGATTCCTCCACACCGTCTGTGATTCCTCCACACCATCTGTGATTCCTCGACATTCTCTCACAAAGTTAATCAGTATGGGTCCGGAGGTCAGTTGACCACACTAACCAATGTGACACTGATAAGCCCTGGCGTATCACTAGAACATATAAGCTAATGATCAAGCGTCTGCTCCAGACCAATAGTCCTTAGCGTGTCATTGGTTTGCCTTTGTTTAATGTCTTGATCACGAGGAATTATTCCTTGCTAATCACCTTGTGAGAGGTGATTGGCATTCTACAGCGAGATGGTGTTGGTTGGGATATTCCTTGTAAAAAGTAATTTTCCCCTAAATGCTGGAGAAAACAATTGTCTTCAAGTTTTAGGCCAGACCAATGTTATTTCTTGTGTTATGGATCTGCCGGTCGTATTTTTTCAAGAATAAGAACAAAAATAAAAATGAATTTTCCCGCTCAAGAAATAAATCCTAATGTTTTTATTGACCAAAAATGTAAACTTACAAGAAAATGTTTTTAGATTGTTTTGTGCCCCACATACACTTCATAAATTGCCAAAGGCTAAATACTTTTAGTATTTAAAAGGAATATTACCGGTACTTTGATTGCTGAGTTGTTTTGTTTGTTTGGGCTGTTTTGCCCTTCTGCCGACAAAAATACGTAAAACAATAAATAATTGGTCTGGCCTTAATAAAAAAAGAATACATTCATCGCGGCTGATGTTGTGATAAATGATGATGTGGATACAAAACTATTGATGGCTCCACAATTTTGTTAATAACATTTGTATGCTTTGAAACCATGACTGAAACATTTTTTCTCAGATAATCCAGTGATTAACACAATGTGTGAAGCCCATTTCTGGTGTCCCCCACCGTAATATCACTGGAATATTGCTAAAAGTGTTGTAAAACTAAACTCACTCACTCACCCAGTGATTGACATCATGAACATCTGTGACATGAAGACAACCAACTCACCCAATCTGACCTGCTGTCTAATACTCAGAAATAGTTTATCCACATTAAGTCAGTTTGTCAATATCCAATTCAGGACCAGACAATCCAGTGACTGCCATTGCGAACATTAATGACCGTGATGCAAATGACCGAATCACCAAACCTGACCACCTTGTGTGATATTGTTTGTTGCTTTCGTTGTTTAATGCCACTCTCAGCAATATTCTTGCTATATAACACTAGTCAGTAAATAATCAAGTCTGAACCAGATGATCTGGTGATTTACGTCATGAGCATATGGACTGAAATTTTCAATGATTCTGTGGACTTGTACCTAATAGTTTTATAATGTAAGTTTAAAGTTAGAATCTGAACATTTCTCATGAAATAACTTTGTGGTAAAATTGCACACACAAATTTGATTTATTAAATCAAGACCATTACACACTTGTATGTTTAATATCATGTAAATTCAACCGTTTTTGTAATCTGTCTCTTTGGATCTAGAAAGAAAGAAAAGAAAAAAGATAAGACCATTACATTATTGAATATTTGTACATAGCCAGAAGTCAATGGGCGCCTTCTATTTTCGTTTTATAAACACATTGTCAGCAAACAGGAAGTGAGAGCATTGTAGACCAAGGTGGAGCCCCAAGCCTGATTGCATCACCTATACACAAGGTGCACGCTTCCCACAAACCTGCCATTCAGACATCAGCCATAACAACATGAGGGAGTCACTCACAATCTGTGTACGACCTTCACCTTCATGACCCCTAGAGGGAGGAGGGTCATGGGGGGGAGTCGGTTCATTGTAACCTCTGATAAATCAAACATCAATCTCACGTACCTCTCATGTGCTGGTCGAAGTATCCTCAAAGTATACCAAATAACTTTTAAATTTAGACCCAAATTATATATTGGGGATAATATAAGTACCAGCTCCAACTGACGAAACCTTTTTTAATATCAAAAAGAAACTTTTTTCATGTCAATCATGCCAAAAAATAGTCTGTGTATACAGTTGTTATTTACCTGTAAGTAAAAATGAATGCTTTTGTGTGGTTGTGTAATTTCTGATTCTTTTAATTATAATCATTATTGGGTTGAGCTGTCTTACATGTGTTTATTCCCCTTCTTTATATGTTAAAGTAACACATTGTTTATTGTTGACTGTGACTCAGCAAATTTTGTTTATTGTTGATGATGACACAGCAGTTTTCTATGGGGCAAGCCAAAACCTCTCCTTGCCATGAAATAACTGCACACAGTAGGGGGGGCTTTCTTGTGCTATTTATAGACAAAGTAGGTCACCATGTTCTGTTTGGATGATGCAACTAGAATGTAAAATACCCTGACACAGTTCCACAGTACCAGTCTTTACAGGATCTGAATTTCCATAAAACCTTGGAGCAATGTTGCAGCAACATTTATTCCACAGTTTCACCAAAGGGGACATTTATTTGGATGTTTATGATGGGTGCTTTCATGAGTGCAATATCCTACAATGCTGTTCACAGAGTTCAGACCAGTGCGGTAAACAAATCCTCACTTCCTCCTGTTTTATACGCGTGATGTGTTTTTGTATTGCAGGTTGTCTATTCTAGATGGCCAGGGTAGGTTGAGGCGAAAGACAATCATTAATTTACTTGAATTAGCTAGCTTGAAAAATTCAATATAAAATTTGAAATAATAATGTCATAATATTTAGCAAGCATGGGTAGACCAATTTGAATGTTAAGTCTAAACTCATTTTTAATCTTTCTAAACGTTCAGTGATTTTAATCAGTTAGGTGGCCGAGTAGTTGCTAGGTTCTTTTAGATTGCCTTACTTTTTCGCAGGACCTAACATCAATGCATATATTTTCCAAGAGATTTAAGATTTGTCAGAAAATAATATTTTTGTTAAAATTTTGATTTATTGGAACTCGAATATTTTTAATTATGAATCTACGATCCTTAAATATTGCAACAATTACGTTTCTTTTGAAATTTATAAGATGGAGAACTCAATCTTCATTATGTTTGCCAAGAACAAGTGGCACAAGCAATTCCAAATAAAAAAAAAACATATAATGCTTTCTAGCAAAAAGGTTAAAAAGGAATGATCATTGAGAAGGAAATATATACAACTGAAATATATCCATACCCCATAAGTATATTAGTGTTAATTTCAATAAATAAATGTTAGCAATATCAGTAAATGCCTGAAATGATTACTACAATGTAACACTTTAGTTCAGTTTATCAACGTGTATTTGTATCCACCAAATTATGTAATTTTAAATTCTGATATAGTGCAATGAATGTGGCTGCCATGTTTTTTCTAAAGACAGCCCAATACCTATACGTACTGTACTCTCATTATCAAATTTATACCATTGCTCCATTCACTGTCCTTATGATCTACTGATAATAAATGAAAAGACGTTGACAATTGTTTAAATTGTTTTATTGTTAATTTAATTTGTTTGCCATTATGATAAACACATTATAATGTGTTACTAGCATGTTAATACTGAGTTTCAAGGTGCATTTTTTATATATTCATCTAAATTTGAAAAGAAAATCTACAATTTCTGTATTTATGCTTGTTTTGACAGCTGTTTATCTTTCAAAGTTATTGACTTACTGAGTGAAATGAAAATGTATTTTGGAAGTGATCCCTGAAAAATATATCACGGTACTGGCCACCTGTCTGTGAAATGTCTGCCTGTCTATGATAATACCTTCTCATTACTGTGAGTATTTGTTAGATGGAAAATCAATCCTTTATTCTGTTTCGTCGCGTTTGTTGCATATACTAAATAGGGTTTATTTGATGAATGATAGTGTTTCTGTACCTGTGATCAATAATGCTCAGACCTGGATCACGCTCGAACAGTCGCGACATGGAAACAGACTAACAGTAAACAAACTGAACTGTGTTTTCTTTGGACATATGCAAGGTCACTTCTCTCAAAATGTTTACACCAAATACAAAATATGTGATCTCATAAAAAGCATGTTAATTGGGTGGATAATAATAAGGCTACTATATAATGCTGGACTCCACGCCACATGGGCATGTTCTAAGCACATACAATGTAATAAACATTATTATCTTGGATAACGCCAAGCTGCCTATGGGGCACTACAAGCAGCGTTCGATATACCTGCCTGCCCAACCGACCGGGACAGGTTATTTTCAACACGGACCGCCAGATTCTAAAATTCACCTGCCCGACAGTCAGGTTAAAAATTTGGACATGTATATGAAGATATTTCAGGATAATAAATCATTATTAATTCACACATAAAAATAAATGATGAATTCCAATTGGATGATAAATTACGTCGCTTGTCAAACCTACATTATTTGTGGGCAGGTAAGTTTTGGTCAGGGCTGGCAAGTTTTACATCCAACCAGCCCTGTGCTCTGGATGAAGTTTCATACCCTGATACAAGGTAAATAAAATAAACAAAAATACAGAGAAACATTAACGTGAGTTTGTTTTCAATGAGCTTAACATGGTCAAAGGGTCATTATTTGACTTGACCGCTCGAAGCAGTTGACAGTATTGTCAGGAAGAAAAGTTGAGTGTTCACAAAATGATTAAATTTTATTCTTCATTTGTGACGGTTTGTGTTAGCTAATCTTGAACACATGTTACAGAACCTATTTTCAACTGTTTACATAATTCGATCGTGTTTAAGCCATGCTGTTTGTTGCGTGAGTAGCCATGCATATACCTAGATAGATTATGACATACAAATATTTATTGGAAGTAAGGTGCAACTATTAATTGTTAACCCTTATAATTAGTTGGCATTTGCAAAATACATTCCTGACTATTTTTTATCATCTTCCAGTAAAACAAATCCTTATCCCAATGCTCAGCACTCATGCACACACATGCATGCACGAATCACACACACACCTTCTCATTTTGTCATATTCAATATTTGCCCAGAAAATAATAATTTGTAATAATATATGACTTTGTTCTTGCCTATGTTTTTATATGATATTTGTGTATGCTCTGATAAATGTGATGGTTAAGCCATGACATGCACACAGCATTATGCTTATAACTGCATCACTCAGAGGATGTTGATACAGAAAGTACAAATGTCAGTCTGTCCCGGCACACCAATAATGAATGTGGTTAGGAATTATATAATCAGGAAGCTTTATTACTGGAAAAGGGTAAGTCTTTTTTAGATAATGTTAAATTGACTTTGGAAAATGATTTTTTGCAAACATTTGGGTATAAAAGTAAAATATGGCGTGCATGCATTATAACTTTTCAGTTGCAAAAACACATTAAAGACAATTGTTATGGTGTTTATTAAGTCACATTATATAGCATACACATGCCTCTAGACAACACTATGGAATCAGTGGCATTCTCTCTCCATTGTTCCATCCGTCCAGTGACCCATCTTCTCATTGTTAAGGGTTTTACATGACGCAACAATTTTGTAAACGACTCTCAAAATATGAACATACGAGTTCAGTTTCACGCAAGTTTTATGGATGCCCTCACAATTCAGTTCAATAAAATCGATTTGATTAGCAAAAAATGATAGCTGTCAGATTATTCCAGAGAACTAAGAGGAGACAGTAATCCTGGTTGTTTGAATTGAACAATGCTGTAGTTTCATTTGGTGGTATGACATACACAGTTACATACTGAGAATGATTAAAGCAAAGAAATATTGAAATTTTCATGACTCCCAAATATTAAAAATGACTCCCAAAAATGAATATTGTGAGGCACCATGAAAAGTTTCTGTAAAACCCTGATTGTTCCATCCGTCAATCTACCCATCCACTCATTGTTCCATCAATCCACCCATCTAATCCATCTTTCCATTGTTCCTTTCGTCCATCGATTCATTGGTCCATCCATCCATCCATCTGTCGAGATAATACAGTACAGTATATTACCGTAGATAAGCCGAATTTTAAGGGGAAAAAAAAGCAGTCTGTAGAAGGGGGTTGGCTTATCAATGAGATATAATTTTACTAAAGTAATTTTCAGTTCGTCAGTGCCCTGTCAGGACGATCTTACATGTTACCGGTAAATCAGTTACAGTAAAATTTCTTTATAATGAAAATCCTCATGACAAATGGACAGAAATAGAGAACTGTTTTATTTAGACCCATCCACTTGCTGTATGTTTTAGTTTAAATGCATATAATAAACTATGATTTAACGAACTACAATTTGTGGTCCCATTGTTTACTGTTGTTCTGTTGTTTGTCATCCTCACACGATCTTCCCCTTCTCATCATAATCGGGGTTGTGGGGTAGCCTAGTGGTCAAAGCGTTGGTCCGTCACGCCCAAGACCCGGGTTTGAATCTCCACGTGGGCACAATGTGTGAAGCCCATTTCTGGTGTCATGATGTTGCCATGATGTTGCTGGAATATTGCTAAAAGCGGCGTAAAACTAAACTCAGTCAGTCAGTCAGTCTCATCATAATCGGTGCGGTGGGGTACTCTAGTGGTCAAAGCGTTCGCCTGTCATGCTGAAAACTCTGGTTCGATTCCCACATAGGTACAATGTGTGAAGCCCATTTCTGTTCTCCCCCACTCACTCCAACCATATTGGTCTTGTTGATGACATGAGAAAGGCTGGCAGACATGTGTTTTTGTATGCTGACGTGTTCCCAGAAACACTCAACACACTCTACAGGTACTGTCATGTCACATATATTTGAACCCTTAATTTATATTCTACTTCCATGCATTAACTGTGTGGCCAGACTATGCCACGATGCATTGATGATATCAGTTATATGACATCATGTGATATCCATACTAATCCAGGCATATCAGCAGAGGTTATCATGCAAGTGTGTTTTAGGACAACAGATATCCTGTATAAGCTCATAACACTGACTTTAGTAAACTTGGATTCAGGATATATACCACCCCAAAACATGCAAGCATGATGACCTCTTTATTTCAAACTAAGTATTCTCATGTATCTAACACAAGGCAAGTTTTCCTGGAATGTCTGCGTAATACATTCCAATATTAAATCACAAGGTCATTTGTCCGTCAATGGCAACACTCAGATAACTTTCACCTGAGAACTGGTCTTCAGTAACCCATGCTTGTCATAAGAATTGATTAACAGAATCAGGGGGTCTGTGGACAGTTCCTCAAACCAGTATACTTTTTATCAGGCATACTTCGTATCAACGGGATCGGGTGGTCAGTCTCTCTGACCTGGTTGACAATGTCATCATATCCCAATTGCGTAGATCGATGCTCTTGCCATTGATCACTGGATTGCCTGGTCCAGAGTAAGTTATTTACAGACCGCCGCCATATAGCTGGAATATTGCTGAGTGCGGCGTAAAACAACAAAGAAACAGTTCAAATGAAAACAGGTGTTTTTGACATGAGGGTAAGTACATACAGGCAAAGGGGCGGTGTGGTAGCCTAATGGTTAAACGTCAGCTCATCACGCTGAAGACCCGGGTTCGATTCCCTTCATGAGTACAATGTGTGAAGCCCATTTCTGGTGACCCCCGCCATGGTATTGCTGGCATAAAACATCACTCACTCACAGGCAAAAAGACGGTGACTGCCTTTTCATATATCCTCTGATCCACCAGCTAAACTAATTGCCCTTCAAGACTATGAGACTTGATGTTTGTATGGAGTCTGCATGACCTTCATAATGTTTTGGGGGCGGTGGGGTAGCCTAATGGTTTAAGCATTGGCTCGTCACGCCGAAGACCTGGGTTCGAATCCCCACATGGGTACAATGTGTGAA
>VKKT01005090.1:54080-64428 GCA_008038995.1 Haliotis laevigata | reverse complement strand
CATTGTTTAATGCATGTTTATTGCATTGATACAATACCATGCGTCGAGTACTTATTTGGGTATATTTAATGAAATGATAAACACGTGAAAAACATACAAAGAATGGATATTGTAAATACCTACATTTCAGTTATGATTCACATATAATCATGACTGTAACAAAACATTCACCTACATGTCGATGGAAAAACAATCATCACTGAAAAAAGACAACTTTCAAATTTATGATATGAAGAATAACATGTTTGCTGTACACCGTGCCTGTTGCTTAAAGCGGCGTAAAACCATACTTACTCTCTCACCAAAATGATTGCAGTACGTTTATGCTGGAAATATTTGTATTCAAGATCCGTTATCAAAATAGGAGAGGTTTTACAAGTTTTATGTCACATAAGTATATTTGTGATTCGATAAGAAAATGTCCGTCAACATTTCCGGACATTTTTTTAATGCTTGTACATGGATCTTTGTTTTAGATAGAATGATAAGTTACAATATGGGGCATTACTACCCTGGCGGGATTATCACTAAAACATGCATTTCTACTTCAGATACTGTAACGGCTATGTGATCTGCCCTCGCCCATTAGGAGCTGGTGAACCCTCTTTTCTCTCCGTGCACAAATACGGGGATATCTCTTCAAGGAACAACATCACAGTGTGGTATCCCAGGAAGAAACAAAACAACATAACAAGATGTTGCAAACCCTTTGAGAACAATTACAGTAATTTGACACAATTAATCTGGAATATTGAGCTTAGCCGTATATTTGGAATTGACAAATTCATCTTCTATCTTGGCTCTCAGTCAAACGATGTTGAGAGTGTACTCAAAGAGTATGAAGCTGAAAGTATGGTTGAACTGAGAAACTTTACTTTGCCTGCAAGTCCGATCCAGAAGTACACACAGGGATATGTTCATTGGTCTCAAATAAGCACCCTTCATGACTGCCGTCTGTCCCAAATAGGATCGGCCAAATATGTAATTTACCACGATTTTGATGAAATCGTTGTTCCAAGGAAGCATAAGAGTCTTGTTGATCTGGCAGATGAGCTAATGAACAAATCAACTGATGGCCAGGAAGCAACTGGAGCTCTTCTCTTCAGAAACGTGTACTATCCTCTATTCGCAAATAGGACAACAGTCGACTTTCCTCTGAAACAACACGCACTTCGATATGATATCCATCCGCTATTATATGTGACGAGAAAAAAAGCGAGTCGTGTAACAACGTCACCAAAATCGATTATTATTCCTGATGCAGTGGAAGAAATGAGCGTCCATTACGTCCGACAGTTTAGGCCAGGTTATCAAACCCAGGTAGTGAAACAGTCCTTGGCTCATTTGCATCATTACCGCAACCCGAAACAGGAGCACTCCGCTGATTCTGTTTCCCAGGACCTCTTCCTGCACAAATATGCTCATGTCCTTGCAGAAGCTGTGTTAAACAGATGTCGAAACAAAGCATGCTAAACCCAAAATAGCCATCGTATCATATCATGACTTATTTCATCCATGCGCCAAATATAGACATACTAGTATCCACCCTATTTCAATGAGCATATGATTCCAACGTCATTCAATAAATACGTTTACTTATGTTTAAATATAGCAAGCAACAAAATATGCTGTAATACCCACCACCTCGATAAATGTGTATCACACTTCGCACTGCACTTTTCCTAAAAAGAAATACGCCATTAACTGATTGTAAAGGTATTGCTTGAATAAGTTTGAAGTGGGACTTTTTTTCAGTTCAAAATTTGCATTTTTTATATTTCATGATGAATTAAAAATATATATAATTACTCTGCACTGCAACTCCCCCATGAACATGAAGGTGATCTAACAATTTAAAAACAGTCCATTCAAATGTGTTAAAGTTATGGCTATTTCCTCAGGTTTTTTAAGTTAAAGTGAAAATATGTAAACATTCCAATTTAACACATTAGAGAATCGCACCTCAAACAAGTTATTTTCCATATTTGAAAACAATTCGACCAGTACTTATAAACCTATTGGGTGAACACACTGTTCTAAGTCCAATTTTTCAAAATGTACAAATTCTTTTAAACCAAGTATCACCTCACTTTCTTTCGACAAAGAATGCAGTCTCAAAATTTGAAAGCAATCTGTTTGACTGGCATTTTAAAAGTTAATGAATAACAAGAATGGCATGGTAATTTATGGATAACAACTTATTTATAATAGTAAACACACCAGACGTCCACAAGATGGTTTAACAAGATCCTCCAAGACCCCACCACCAACCGCAAGAAAGACCCCACTGCAAAACTCAACCGCCAACACAAAGCCAGTCTCAAACAACTTCAGGATGAACATGAAATCAGCCCAGAACTATGTTACAATCTTCCTCTGTGTCAGTTACCTGTTGCTTGTGCAAATTTAGATAGGGGTTTTATAAGTTGTACGAACTTGTCTCAGATACTAATCACTTTCTGAATAAAACATGTTTAAACTAAACTGTATTACAAGCTTACTACATCCACTCTACATCCACAAGACCCCACCCAAGGCCAGACTGCGTGTGCGCTCTAGAGACACAGAGTTCTACAGTACCGTTGAACACGTCACAAAAACCCTTGCCCCACCAGGATAAACTAATTCGCTTCTGACCAATCTCCGGAGCATTTTAGCAACATTAGCGCTACGCCAGTCGTAAATCTATGTTAAGGTATGGGAGTGACGATCACCTTATCGCTTTGTACAAAGCCACCCTGATCCATAGATATGATGTAGTGGACCTCATCATTAGTGCCCCTGTCGATGACATCCTCCACAGCGACATCACCGACCTAGACACCCCTCACCAACCTCTCCACTGATTATATCATCAACCTGACTTCCGTCTGCATCACTTCCACGTACTCCATCTGGGAGATGCCTACTATGAGCAGATCCAGGTTCTGCCCATGAGTTCCCCTCTGTCCCCAATCCTTACACATATTCACTTGACCTCTTTTGAACAGCAAGCACTAAGAATGGTGCCCATCAAACCTATCTGCTGGTACAAGAAAGTCACGATGACACCTTCTTCATCCTACAACAAGATTAAGACCCAGAAATCCTCCTGCAACGTATCAACCAACACACCGTCACGTCCAGTTTACCATAGATAACGACATACAACGCCCAGCTCCCCTTTCTAGATGTCCTCGTGTCGAGAATCCCACCCAGCAAGATCCAAACCAGTGTCTACAGAAAGCCATCCCACTCCGACCAATACATATACTTTGACTCCAACCACCCCCTGAGAACCAAAACTGCCATAATCTTTACCCTCACCAGACGATCTATCAACCTCTTTACTACCAACCCAATAGCGGAAATCCAGCACTCCGCCATGTTTTCACCCAGTTTAACCACTACCCATCCAAACTAGTTGACAAAATTATCAGCATCACCGGCCGCCAAAACACTATAACCTGCACGCATCCGAATCTATCTCCCCTTCATACCAAAGACTTCCCAGCACATCAGCCGTTTCTTGAAACGAGTAGGCCGACCTCGAAACCTATTTCACCAGCTCTACGCCATACAAAACCCTACTCCAAGCCAATGGTAGGAAAACCTCTAAACAAGAAACACCCAAAGATGCTGTTGACAAAATCAACTGCCTCGAGACTTATGTAGGTGAAACTGTCCGCACCATAAACCCCAGAATCAAAGAACAATTAACTTCGGCCAAAAAATCAGACCGAAAATCAAGTATCTCAGATAACGTCATCAACTGTCTTAATCACACCATTAAGTGGGATAATCTAGAACTATTATCAAAAAACCTCCAACACTTCAAGACAAAAAAACTGGCAGAGCAGTTCAAATCTGAAGCAAGCCCTCAATTAACAAAGACCAAGGGTATGTCAACCGCCTACAATAAAAACATCAGATCAAAGCTCTCCAGCCATCACTGCTAATTAATCGTGTCTGCTATGTTTGTTCTGCCTCTTCCACAGTTGGCTTCTTCCTATGTGTTACTGCGGTATTACCAAAATCCGTTGTTGTTGTTGTTGTTGTTGTTGTTGTTGTTGTTGATCCCTTTGATACATACCTTCATGTTGTCTTACTTAATCAAAGGACCCGTGAAGATCCGGGATAGAATTGGTCTTCAGCAACCCATGCTTATGGTAAGAGGCGACTAACGGGATCGGGTGGCCAGGCTCGCTTAATTGGCTAACACGTGTCATCGTATATCAATTGTGTAGAACAATGAGCATGCTGTTGATCATTGGATTGTCTGGTCCAGACTCGATTATTTACAGACGGCCGGCATTAAGCTGGAATATTGCTGAGTGCGGCGTAAAACTAAACTCATACACTTGAGCGAGCTGCACCAGGAGAAGCAGGTTATATCAGGATAAGAGTCATCCACTTAATAGTGAGACTGATAGTGAGATCTCAGAGAAACCATCCATATGTCGACTTTGTGAGTCCTTGGCGTGACGACTGTCGCTTTAGCCAATACGCTACCTCAACGGCATTTTCTGTAATGGAGTGAGTGAGTGAGTTTAGGTTTACGCCGGCTTTAGCAATGTTCCAGCAATATCACGGCAGGGGACACCCGAAATGGGCTTCACCATTGTACACATGTGGGGAATCGAACCCCGGTCTTCTTTGATTGAATAGTACCCGAATATCGCTTGTCGGTAAAAAATATTAAAACAAAACAGAACTTCAAATGTCATTTATTTGTTCAAATATATTGCATAATACAACTTGCCTGCGTGATAGTTGTTCCATATGAATGTACAAACAGATATTGCTGCCATACGTGGCCACACGACAACCGTTACGTAATAACGGTACACAAATTATTAAATTTGACATTTGTACGTCCAATATCAATATGCTTCATTTAATAATTACTATTAGACATTTCAAAATAAATAATACCCGTTTACAGTCCTGGGTTGACTCGGCGAGAGTATATATTATTTGTTTATCACTTTGTGGTAGATAATCCGTAGATTATATTTTAACATGGACACTTATCTTCACTGATTTTATTTTAAAACGAAGATTTCCCAGAATAATGAATAAATCCCAAAGTATAGTTACAGTATCTTTTCCCATTACATGAAGACCAAGCAGTATATTGCCCGTTATAAAGGAAAATACATTACGATACGATACAATATTGGGATGACGGTCTGCTTGCTGTTACCTCGTCAACAAACTCGCCACAGAATCACCAAGAGATTCCCATCAAGAATCTACGGTAGTTTTAGAAGATCACGGAGGTGGTATTTGAACACAAGCTTTCACAGATGACGATTATGAACACACCAAAGAGACGGTGTCTTAAGAGCAGGTTGTAGATGTCCTGGCACAGGTCCTGAGACTGTCGTCCCATACAAGTGTAGGTGGGCAGGGGCGGTTGTCGATGAGGTGGCCACCATTACATGTGACGTACACGTTGCACCCGTTGCAGGATTGGTAGTCGCCAGTGGCGACGCCGTTGCAGGAGCTAACGCAAGGGTTCCTGTGGTAGAATAAGATGTATAAGCATACATTTTCTCGACATGTGTGTAACATTCGTTGACTTCCATCGCCAAGAAGTCAGGATTCCAAAAGGGAAGAACTGCTAGACTCCAGTCTACACAAACTGAATCTTTGAAGGGCATTTAAAAGTGGAATGCATAAGATATACTGACGAAGGAACAAGCATACACTCTGAAACGTCGTGTTATTCACAATAAAGAAGTTGACATCCATAAATTTGGCTTTTCGTATGTACGAACTAGTTCATAGGTTTTGGTGACGATGTACTCTGCCACTGGACGACTCTGAACACTGCATTTTTTTATTGACAGATCAAATTTATACCAGAAGTGGACTGCATGAAAATGTACGCCGGGAAAAATAAACACATCTACCGAACAGTTTATATACATTTTATCATGCATTAATTGCGCTATTTTACCAGCGCGAATATGCTGTGAAAGCAGTTTTAAAAGGTAGAACGTCAGCCTTCCATTGCTGGTATCCACAGGTGTATTCATACTCCCGTCACTGATTCAGGTAACACTCCACTTACTGAATAAAGTATATTTTACAGATAGTTTTTCGCTGTCGCTGAATTCAACTTTTTTGTATATAAAAAGCCGAGTAGGAACATTTCGCAGCAATCGGCAATACTAGTCAGTGTATAAGTCAGCATGCAATATAGTATCATGCAAGGCTGAAAAGAGGTTCAAATGTGACGATCCATAACATCGAGATACAATGACTAAGGGGAGACTTATTGCGTAGATCGATGCTCATGGTGTCAGTCACTGGATTAGATCAATATTGCTGTGTGCGGCGTTAAACAACAGTCAAGGAAACGAGAAAAATGAGACATTCAGATCGCACATGTAAGGAACAGGGGCGGATGCAGCTTTCTGGAAACGGAGGGGTGCACACTGTTGAGAAAAGTGGGGATGCGCACTTCATTTTCACCCGAGTTTCAATGGTCATTTAAGAAACTTTCAAGACAAAAAGGGGAGGAATGGTACGCACCGCTGCACCCCCCGTCTGGATCCGCCTATGAGGAACAACCCTTATTGGGCGTATTCATTATTGTTTTCAAGACCCTCACTTGATAGTGAAGGGAGCTAAGGCGTGGCAATATGCTTTGCAGAGTTGCGTCCCCTGGGATCAAGAAAGAAGCTCATGAATTTTACCCAAATCTCAAAGACCAGCAGCATTTCATGTTTTCCTCCCGCATCAACCTGAGAATACTTTTTTAAAACGACAATACACTTACTCACTCACTCACGGAGGACATAGACTCACTCACGGAGGACAGGGGCTCACGCACGCACTCATTCACTCACTGTACTCACGGAGGGCAGGTGGTTGAAGTCATCTCGCAGCGTTTGAGGGTGTCATCCCACACTGTGCCAGCAACGCAGGGTCGGTTGTCGTACATGTAGCCGTTGGAACACGTCGCGTACACGTTGCATCCGTTGCAGGATTGATAGTCTCCGCTGGGACGACCTGTACACGCCGAAAGGCAGGGGTTGGATGCCACTGAAAGGGGAAAGATGTCTCAATGTTGTGATCACTGCGTCGGTGTCAGATGAGTACATATGTATTAGTGTTTATCTTCGAGGTGGCGTTATAATGAAGGATGGACAACACCATCGTGCGGTTTAAGATATTGTCAACGTTCGGCATCCACATTGTGCTGGACAGGTTCATTAAATACATTGAATCATCTATCATCTATCATCATCATTGATCTCATTTTAATGCAAAATTGCATTGACGCGCATGGGACTGGGCAGTGAAAAGACGGACTTTTTTACATTTCATGCCGGACGAATTCAACCAAACAAATGATTCTGCATGGTTGCTGGTCTTCTCAACAAACCGCACAAAACTCAATATTTGAGTGGTTGAGTATAGTTTTAAGGCGCTTTTAGCAATATTCCAGCAATATCAAGGCAGGGGACCCCAGAAATGAGCATCACTTATTGTACCCATGTGGGGAATACAAACGGGTTTCGGCGTTACGAGCGGATGCTTTAACCATTAGACCACCCCACCGCCCCTCAATGCTTGAGACTCGAGACTTCATCCCTTCAGAAATCCGAGCTTGTCACTGAACTTGGTTTGCATTCATATTTGTTCTGGCTAGTTTAACAAAACCTGACGTGACACTGAGTCATATTAATCAGGAATCTGGTCCTCTAAACCCGGATCCTGCCACAGCCAAAGGACAGAATGAAGTATAGACACTAGCAACGCTAACATAATGTGGCTATTCTTAACCAAAGTGCATTTCCACTCAATATTAATAAAGTACCGGAAACAACAGTGTCTGTCACAGGAATATGTAAGTGTGCATGACTTCATAACTCTATTCAGCAATATGCTGAAACTAAGATGGCCATGTCGAGTATAGTAGAATCAAACACAGACCTCTGAAATGAGGAGCGGATTCGTTGATCATTTGTCTGCCAGAAACATAATAACAAACATACCGGTAACTGCGAACAGACTGTAGATACCAGCGATGATGAGAACTTGCCTGGAACCCATTCTGAGGAATATTTCTGCAACAAGAAAATGTGTAAAGCATAACATAATGTATATTATAGAAAGCCGATTTTCATTTTCTCATCGGAGAATCATACGAATAGCTAAGCAACAAGTACTCACAAAAAAACGAGTTGATTTGTCGACAGAAGAAGTCAGCCATATTTTTCGGATAAAGATTTGGAGTAACTGAAACCATTTTATCCGATCCCTCTCTAAATATTCTGTTACAACTGATCCTCTGTAACCTATTCTGGGAGTGTGAGGCGACTTGGATTGAAGTCGTGTTAAAGTACCCTGAATGTGTTGGGTTGGCCCAGTGGTTAAAGCGTTTGCTCGTCACGCCGAAGATCCGGGTTCGATTCCTCACATGGGTACAATGTCTCACGCCCATATCTGGTGTCCCTCGCCGTTATATTGCTGATATATTGCTAATAGCGGCGTAAAACTATACTCACCCATGATGTCAACCACTGAATTGTCTAGCCCTGGGTTTTAACACATGCGGTCACATTGCCAGAATATTGCAGAGTACGGCGTTACACAAACAAAAATTGAAATATACAAGATATATGTGAAACGATGCAGCAGCTACTTACGGGTGAATGTGTGTGAAGACGTCGTGGATCAGATCAGTGATGCACCGTTCGATTCTGTATCTGTATTTATACACCCAGGCAAACTTATCTTGCCGCCAATAGGATCGTTATTACATACAATAAGCCTGAGGGAGGATGATATCTGCATGATACGGTTGGATATCACCCCCCTGGCAGGCCCCGAGACTTGAGATCGGCGGGTTACGTCACGGCAATCAGCAATAGAGGTAACGGATCGCGGATACCTGAGTCTTTGTAAGGAACTTCATATTAGATTCGTGGAACATACATTCTCTTCTGGTTCAGACAGTTCACAAACCATATATTATTCCAAAGATTATTACATATGATATATACAAAACTGGAAAAAGGTTTTCATTAGGAACGACAATTTATATATTTAAGCAACAAGACGATGTGTTCTTTGACAGAAATTTTGGCAAAATAAAATAAATAAAATAATTCAAAAATTAGATGTAAATTTTATTTAACGTCATTTCGAACAGAATTTATTCCGTATTTTAGCAATAGAGTACAATTGTAATTGAAGTTGTTTTAACAGGTCACATGACAATACGACTTCTACAATTAACGAAAAGCGAACACATGTTTCAAGTTAAAGGCAACACTTCACATTGCTTCAATATTTTAGCTTTTAGAAGACTAACCATATTTACATTAGCAGGAAGATATTTTAGGCGTACGGATTAATATTTTTCACAAACATATAACACATGAGATTCGTCAGCTATTGCTCCAAGTTTACATGATGTACATATTACATTTGAAGCTTCATCTTCTTAAGATTTACGATAATTGTTACAGTCATGAGAAGAAATTCTATATTAGAAAAAGCACGTACTAATGATTTATCATGTAATTGTGTTATATGCATTTCAGGTTGAAGGAAAGATATATTTTCATTGTAATGTTTAAGCAATTTCGAATTCTGTACATGCCAGTTATGAAACGAAATTATTGTTTTCCGAAATATATATAAACACGACATACATGTATATCCAACATCTTGAACAATCCATACAAATGAACAACCAGTTGAACGGCGGTTAGAAGTGATACACATTAAAGCAAAACGTTTATGGATGTCAAGTTCGTTATATTGAGGAACGCGATGTTTCCGAGTATCTTACTTATTGTACTATTGATAGTGAAGGTCACATAGGCGGTTAAGAGAACTTTTTCGCAAAAGATGAGCTGAACTAAATATATCTTTCCAGACCAGGACAAATAGTTAAACGATGATAATGCAAATGTCATTGTAGTTGCAAATATGTTAATGCTTTGCGTTGATAAATATCAGTCAAGTATACTTGTGTGATACAGAAAAGTCTAAAGTACAATAATTATTGTAATTGTAGTTTTTTTGCAACATATTACATGACAGTGTGACTTTTATGATGAACGAGGAAGGCGGTTAAGAGGAGTGACTGGGTCAGTTAGCTGAATGTTTGAAAAACAGTTTTTCAGTTGGGTATAGGTGTGGCAGGGTGATGCGGCACTGTATGACGTATTGTATTTGCTTGCGAGACGTCATGTTTTAAACTGGTGTTAGAACTGTTCTGTTCTTTGCTCATCAAATATGGTTAAAAGAGTCCCTATAAACAAGAACGTGGGTGAGGTGAGGTGAGGTGAGGTGAGGTGAGGTGAGGTGAGGTGAATTGGGTTTTACGTCGTGCTTGAGA
>VKKT01005090.1:0-11670 GCA_008038995.1 Haliotis laevigata | reverse complement strand
TGAGCATCGATCTGCGCAATTGGGAACCGATGACATGTGTCAACCAAGTCAGCGAGTCTGATAACCTCATCCCGTTTGTCCCCTCTTACGACAAGCATGGGTTACTGAAGGAACATTCTAACTCGGACCTTCTCGGGTCGTTCGCGAAAAGGATCATACAATATAATTTGCATCATTATTGTCTGGAGTTTAAGTATTAGGGTTTGTAAAATTGCTCGTTGCAGCGGTTCGTATATAGATAACATCGCATATTTTTTACTATTTTTCGGGATATGGAAATCAATGCGGAAGGTTAATTATACACTTGAAGTAAAGGGTAATATTTGTGTAACTTTAGTAGAATAGTTTTGGCTAGTCTGATGAAATATTTTGTTTTCATTAACTAATTAACGGTTAATGTAACTAGATAATTTCCATTGATAATGCTAAAATATTCACGAGCAGAAATATTATATAATCATTCTTAACAATACAATCCTTTTTAAAATGTGGAACATATTCATTCTTGTCACAGGAAATAAATCCAGCCTAAGCATTGCAATATATATATTACTATGTTATACTCACGTAAAATATCACAAATGAATTATTCTGAAATTGAATATTATTGAAACCTTAACGTCGTTCACACTCCGCCTGATAAACCTCTAAAATATCAGCATTGTTCATTTTATGCTGGTGTGGATAATTTCATCTCAGGAAATTTGCCGTGATAACATGCGACTGTAGCCTCCATTGTGTGTGCATCTTAAGACGGAGTCTCTGTCCAAACATTGGGAGCACACTTAGTGAAACGACAGTTCTCAAACCCGAGTCAATTGCATTCGGAATTACGGGAATTCCCGAGGGGAGGTGAACAAGGGTTGTGAGAGGGGTCACGTGACCAGGAATTGAAACGCAATCTGTCGCATAATTTGGATACGATTCGACAGCGTAGATAGCTTCAAAGTCGTTTCGGTTAGGAAAGGACTTTTTGAAATTGAATTTTTGGAAATGAGAAGAATTTGTGGGCAGGGAATTTGATTATCTTAGAATTCGTTTTGGTTATTTGTTTGTCGTGTCCTGGGCATCGCTGGTAATATTATAATACGTTAATAGAAGCAATTGTATAATATTATGTACTTTTTTATCATATTTGTTTACTGTTACGTGAATCTCAGTTCATATGCAACCAAGCAGTTAATATCGATATAGTTCTGAGATTGTTGACCATGACAAAAAACTAATGAGTTGCAAAATATAGTTCCGCCTGTGTTCAAAATCAACATAATCCTTAAACACAAGAGAGAAAACATAATCATTGGAATTCTCTGCTAAAAGGATTAAACGACTGCAATGATATCAAAAACATGTGCTTATTACCACTACTAAATAGTAATTTCACTATTTTACCACTTTATGAAATTCACGGCATCATACTGAACATTTTCCACGTGCAGGATTTTACGTATATTCTCACAACAAACTCTCTGTCGTCATCAAAGCCAACATATGTAACACATAAAGATCCTTAACACCAACTTCAAGATCATCCGATTTTCCAATCACATAAAAGTACAAGCACATTTAAAACAAGACGTATATTTTACCAGTAGGTACCTATAGATTCGTTTGGTACTGGACCCGAATTATCTCCGAATGATAACAAATTCTACTTCAACTACCGAGAACAAAAGCAGCTACACGTATTTGAACAGGTTCCTCCAAAGAACAAGTCGTTCGATGGTGCGGGAAGGTTAGTATTTATTCCACTTGTGTCAAGTCAGTCACCAGACCAACACCATTTAAGAAGAGTTCTCTCCTTGCCCAAATTATATTCTTTTCATCTTTCAACTTCAAGTCAGGTCCAGTTGCTTTACAGGAGAGCGGCAATTGCTATTCCAAACGCATTGAAACAAATCATCGCCAGCACAAATTTAAGTAAAGCTTGAGACGAAAGGACGAAGACATGGGGAACATAAATTCAACGTGACAGTTCTATCAGACTCTGTGAGCGAGATGGAGTGCAGGCTGTGGTAATGTTGAGTCAAGTTCCAGACGGGATAGCGACCCTCAGTCAGTTAGCGCTTACACAGACTGGCACCAAATACCTTTCTTTTGGACTGTCTGGTCCTGTCAGCATTATAAAATTTCATTTCGTGAATTTCACTGAGTTAGTTTTGGTTGAGTCCAGTTCGGCACAAAGTCTTCCAAACCGTCTTGTTATAGTGGTACTTGCTTCACGAATTATATATTTCTATATTACATTAGACTAACAACAATGTCAATTTGAAATATGTTTAGTTTGTTTTATTGTACATGAAGTTATTTCCACTGCGTTCTAGAAAAACGATTTACGTACCATTTATTTCTTTGATATTTTAATAGCCTCCATAGCCAATTTTTTTAACTTCCAGTGTACTTCACATCTTGATGCATACATGTTGTTTTATGCAGTTTGAAACATGGATTGTAGGTTTACGTATCCTGAAATATCATTCAACAACATGAGCTGGTAATTTGTTTTTACAGGAGGTAAGAAGGTAGAGTAATATGTATGTACCGGTAAACACTTTATGGATGAAATGTTCTATTAATTGAGATGATTCAGCATCAATATATGAGTCACCTTCTTCGACTTGCTAAAAGATCCATACGTCAATATGCTAACATGTGATTGTTGCAAACGTGTCCTTAGGATAGTGTTCAAAAACACATGCTCATGATATAGTCGGAATCGGACTCTGCATATAGCAGGGATTTCTCATGAAAACGGTTTTGTCACTTTTTTGCGTTCATTAACTAAAGTATAGATCCATGTATAGAGAAATATATTAGCCGATTTCTGTTTACCTATTCAGGATATATGCTAAAAGAGAATTTAGGGCATAGCCTTCCTTGCTATTAAGAGAGTACACACAGACTCTGATTTAGGAATCCGCTATATGGGATGACTGGTTTCCTGCTGTCCTCAATATTAGCGACAAACCATCGACTGTGGTGCGATGTGTTCGCCAGATGGCGAGGATAGCTCATCCTGACCTTGCCTTTGTTAATGTGGGACCCCAAAACAGATATGAATTTAGGGGGATGATTAAAATTATGAATTTTAATTTGATGGCAAAATCCTATGAATGATGCCTTTGACTTTTCCATGAATTTCTTGATCTGGCCAGGGAATTTAGGATGCTTAATTTGTCAAATTTTCTGAGAGGATTATTTTCAATATGATGAACTTTTTTCTTTGGATTTGAAAGAAATTGGTCCGCCTCGTTTCGGTTTGAACTGTGGAATATGGTTGATGGTATTTCCTCTGTAGAATACACCAGGATGGCGGGCTGCTTCCACATAATGTTAGCATTATGCTTTTATTAAATCACAGTGGAAGAGATTTTGGACGATACGGCTATCATTATAGCTCATAATTCCGAAAATAATGGAAAACGAAATATTACTGAAATAATAATAAGAACGCATAAACACATGATAATTGGGGCTGTAAATGAAAGAAACAAGAAATGGTTATTAGATAGTAATGCATTTGATCCAAGTATCATGGTTCAAATGTGGACTCCATCTTGCAGCAACATTAGTTTGCTGACAGTTTTCAAAATAGTAGCTTTTGTGATTCTGTGTCAAATCAAATTCTCAATTGTGTACATGTTTTGCCCGGCGGTTTATGTAGTTATAGTTGAAACAAATGTGTTGTTGCTTCTGTTGATATATTATTCATGGGAACATTTGAAGAAGTGTGCTTGAGTTAACATTTAACGCCATTTCGGCATTATTCCAGTCATGTCGTAACTTATTGAGAAAGACACGGTCTGTGCCTTACAAAACTTTGTGGATATCAAACTACTACAATATATTGTTGCCAATAGGTCAGTAGTTGTTGCAACTAAAGTATCATCAATACAATGATACAAACATAATACCTGTAAATGAGAGTAATAGCTATCAAATTCGTAATATCATGTTTTAATAATAGCCACAGTGTAAACAATCACCCGAAAAGTACAATATTAATATTATACTTTGATATATCTGTAAATGTAAAACATCAGTGATAAGAATAATTATTCTCGATTTCTTTAGAGATTTTCTGGGGTAAATGGCTGTGATGACTGAAAACACTGATCACCTTAGGTGTTCAAGAAAACGGTAGGCTTGTCTCGTTTTAAAGGTAATATCTCCGGTAGGTATTGGCCGTTAAAATAGCAAAAAGGCAAAGCAACATCATACTGAACGATCACCAAAGCCACAAAATGAACTGAATGTTACGTGTTGAAATATTGTTTGTGTTGTTATTGTTTAACAACGCACTCAGCAATATTCCAGCTATATCACGGCGGTCTGTACATAATCGAGTCTTGACCAGACATACCAGTGATCAACAGCGTGAGTATCAATCTACGCAACTTGGCTACGATGTCTACCAAGTCGTCGAGTCGGACCACCCGATCCCGTTAGTCGCCTTCCATCTTCAGAAAAATATTGGTGGGCTCGTATATCCCTCGAATATCACAAACCTTCATACAGGAAAAAGATAGTGCTATGTCGCGTCTTTTACATATCATTGAACCAACCTACAGAAAATGACGTTTCTCTGTCGCGTCCTTTCATGGAATATATCACAGCTACATTTAACTTCACACGACGTAATTAATTTGCACTCTCACTAAATTGACCCGTCCTAAAACTTGGACACAGCGTCTCTCCACTGACAAACTAGCTTTTGCTCATGATGGTAATAATCCCTCTACTGCCCCGTAATCTGGTTAGCATAGATCGCCTTTCCTTTGATTAAACGCACGATCAATTCAATAAGCCGTGTTTGGGGACGCGGAACAGAGAGCCGATGACAATCTGAATTGATTTCTATGGCCTAGTATTATCGCAGATTTATATGAGTTGTGTAACGGTTTGTATAAGCTAATATGAATGAAATTGTAAGAGGGAGCAGTTCTTTCTTGTTGAATGCAAATTCCAACATCAAGTTAATGAAACCGCAGATTCTTCTGAGGGAAATGTGTGGCCTTAGAACTAGATAGCTAGATATCAGTTATGTAGTGTAAACAGAAGATAATTATAAGAGAGGGTCAGTCTCAGTTCTTTGCAAGAACGAAAACAAGTAAATGGAACGAGTAAGCATAATTTGCGAAATCTGAATGGAGCTTTTCAGATTTATGAAAGTCATATTGTTATTTAGATAATATCAATAAAATCGAGGTAACTAAGTCGTAGCGTGGTCCACGTGTACATATCTGTATACATTCAAACAAAATGCTGCCGTTCCACATTGTCCCAATTGATCATGTTTAGAACATGTGACATGTGGGATGTTAAATATGGACTCAATATATAATAATATATATAATGTAATAGTGTGTGTCTGCGTGTGTGTGTGTGCAGCAGATATACATGTATTGTTTTAAAGCAAACTATATTGGTGACTGTGTACATGTGTAACATAATATAATGCTTCTGTTGTAGGTTTGACGCTTTCCTTAAATGCATTAAGTTTCAGTATTCATCGCTAATAATACTCTCATCATAATACCTTGACGTTATGTTCGGACAATTAATCAACAATGTCCATGTTTCATCATTTATTACATGGGTATAGAGATGCGGTGTATTCACATGGAAGCCAGAACATTGTTCTCACGATGTGTAATAAATGAATTTGCTTCAACACATAACACAAAAGATATTGTCTTCGGTGTCTATTACTAATCACAAAATCGTGACAAATCACTTTTTGAAAATGTCATGACTTTGGCACTATATCCTATTCGCGTCCGCCAGGTTTCACCACTGATTTCAGTGGTTCATTATGTAACTGTCACTGCTATATAGTTTGCCGTTAAGACCAAGTGCAATCTGCTCGAAGGCTATTTAATTTTACTGCATTGACGTTTTATATTTCACACCAGATTACTGCTTGAGATAACCTGTATCCTTTATGAGTCAGTTAGTTAGTTAGTTAGTTTTACGCCGCTTTTTGCAATATTCCAGCAATATCATTCTATCATACTATTCTTTATGACTTCGTTCCTTGCTAAGAACGTATACATTTTGGTCTTAACTGTAGCATTTATGTTTGAATATACCATACAAATCTATGGTAATGCACTGATAATTACAGACAAGTAAATCATCAAGCTTCTTTCGTAAGTTGCTGGAAAGTGTTACGGCGAACTGTTAATTTTATGGCAAAATACCAGGAGTGTAGACATTCCTCACGAGGCACAATGAATCCATTGACAAAATAAATGTCTTTCATATAATAAAATATTGCAATTCGAGTTAATTAAAAAATACAAAATTATGCATTCATTATGTGTCCCGTTAAAATATATGACTTGTCATAAGTTTCTTCCAAATAATTGGGCTTTCGTATTAACGAAGTTTCGTTGTTTCACGAAACCTCAAAACTACGTCCTAAAATGATGTCTTGACTGATATGAGACTAAAGTTAGGACTTTACCTGAGATCTGATTCTTTTCGGAATATAAATCTTATATTTTAATTAAAAGATATAAACTATTACTATACCGTTCTATGTGCAGTTTGTTGCTGCGTCTATACTGAGTCAAAGTGTTGGTATCAGATGGATTTGTTTTATAAATTATTTTGTGATAAATCCTTGCCTCTTTTGTTGCTACGTTTTGTTCAATTGTCACATTACATTGTGAATAGCATTTTGTAGATAATGAGATTTTCTGATTATTTCGCGTGCGAACGTCAGACATAACTGCATATGCCATGACATACATAGAATCAATTGTTTGCATGTTATAAACCGCTGATCGTGCTGAGATATCGGCGATGACACCTTTGTATCTGTTGGCAATAATTCCATCTCTCCACGTCGATGTCTCGTGTACCTGCAATTAACACCTGACCCACACCCCCGCACCTGTCAAGGCGACTCCAATTACAGGTAGAAGTAACACACCTTTGTTCGCGCACGTGCATCGAATACCCTGAGATTGGAGCCCTGTGCAGTGCTCTGTGATTAGTGATCCTTAGAACATGCTGACTAAAGCCTTAGTGGCAATTTCAAACCTTTTAAATCATTGCAACAATGACTATATTGTACGGATAATTATATGTTTGTGTATGAGGAATTAGCAAGACGTTTTCACTTTCAACGTCGGATGCTTTTCAAACAGTTTTCCGAAATGTGGGTACATTATCAACTATCAGAAAGAGACGACTAACGGGATCGAGTGGTTAGGCTCGCGAACCTCGCAGACATGTAATCTTATTCTAGTTGTGCAGATCGATGCTCATGTTGCCAGTCACACGTTTATCTGGCCCAGACTCGGTTATTTTACCGTCGTCATGCTCCTTGAATATTGCTGAGCATGGCGTTTTTTGCAAGCAAACACAAATCTATTCTCCTAATAAATTGTAAGAAGATTCAATGCGTTCTCTTCATTTATCATCTTGTGATTAGACATAAAGAGATTTTAAACTGTAATAATTCTCCTGAGATGGGATGCGGCCTTGTTTTGTTTTTAATAAATTATCTTTAAAAATCGTTAATCTTGATTAAAGAGGTTTCATATTTTTTGTCACAAACAATACAAAGTTTGGGATGGATATATTCTGACAAAGAGACAAGTAAAAATACCAATTTATTTTATATTAATAATCGTGACATTTCATGGAGATGCAGAAATGGATTTTATTGTTTTCAGTTCTAAACAGTTTCTGAAAGGTTAATATTAGGATCCAGGTTTGTTCAAATCGTTGCCATCATCGTCCTTATTATAGGTGACGCAGTTCTCAATACCCTAAATAAATAACAAGTAACAAAATGTATACATCTGATAAATCTAACAAAGTCAAATGCTATTAATATCATAAAGTCCGTCGTAGTTATTGTGAAATCATTGATATATTCGTAATCATATTAATATGACTTTTCACGAATTATCATACACAAATATCAGCTACTGTAACTCTGGTTTAGGTTCCAAGGCACTGTGTCCTGACACAGTAGTATGTATATTTATTCATGTACATTGTATGTACTTAAACAGTATGATGTACTTATGTGCGTGTATATGTGGAAATATTTCGGCCATTTCTTGAGACAATAGTTACGAATTCATCAAGTCTTAAATCGGACCGTTCAATGTGGTTTGTCTCATTACAAGTCATGTCGGAACGTTAAAACAGTTCACACGACAACGTTTTTCCTGCAATGTGCATGGAGGCCCCCAGTGACATGTTCAGTTATGCCTGACAAATTTTCCTGACAATTATGCCTGACAATCACGCCTGACAATAATGCCTGACAATTATGCTTGACATATTAGACACATTCAGACATCTATGAAAATGTATATGGCTGAGTCAAGAAGGGGTTTATATGCAATAACCAGTTTCGATGTAGTGCTAAGAGAATACACTAAATTGTCTTTATTCCATAACGTTAACCTGCAGGGCAAAAGTCAGAATATGCCATTGTTTAGCTAAAATATTAAACATACAAGAATTGGTCAATCGATGTTCACGTATTTCATACGGGTATTTAGTTCTGTTAGGTCCTTACGTTTACAGTGTTTCGTCGACTATGTTCAGCTTAACTGTTTTGTTAAATCCATTTTTTTTAAATCTACCTTTTCCCCCGACAGTTCACATACAGTTAGTGGATACAATAAAGCCGGGATCTTAATTTTGGAGACTTAATAATAAGTTGTAATATCTTAATATTCCGGTGTGGTATAATGCACTCTTATGAACTGGGAAAAGTTTGGTTGAAAGTTAACACATGAAGCCAGATCAGCAGATGAAACTGTCCACTGCCCGCAAAACACACTGGCAGATTATAGGAACATCTCATGATCACATAGACTCAAATTAAATCAGATCACCTGATTAAACTGCCCACTGCCCGCAAAACACACTGGCAGATTATAGGAACATCTCATGATCACATAGACTCAAATTAAATCAGATCACCTGATTAAACTGCCCACTGCCCGCAAAACACACTGACAGGTTATAAGGAACATCTCATGATCACATAGACTCCAAGTTTGTAACCCCTTGACATACAATAAAGAAGTTGTCATCCATAATATTTGCCTTTCACTTAGACAACCTTCTAAAACATATTCCTCAGTTAGACCCATTTCTGTTTTCTGACACATCAACATAATACAAACAGTGGATGTTTACGCAAATTTCACAGGATGTTGTTTGGATTTAATCAATATGAACGGACAGTCAACTTAAATGTCATAAAGAATAAAGCTAGCTTTAATAACTCTGACAGAAACACTATAGCTACAGAACGGCAGTTAACAACGACTAGTTTACGAAATTAAGATACATTTGAACACAAGAGCAAAATAAATTGATGATGAATAAACTTCACTCACCTGTGGGGGTGGGGCTCGAACGGTGAGGCTCTCATTTGTCTTATAGAATGTCGACCAGTTAACAATCAAGTAGCCATGTCTAGAAGTTCAGCTGATAGAAATATTTGAGCTCCTCTTGTGTCAAACCATCCTGAAACTCTTCCTTTGAGGTGGTTCAATATGTATGTGAGTGAACGCAAAGTCTCAGTTGTTGCCAAAGTCGTTGTCCTCGAAGGATGAAGTGTCTGCTGTTGGATGCCGTCCCCGTTGATGTCCCTGATTAAATACTACTTGGCACCAAAAGACGCAACGATGACACTGTCCTCAACCTGTCCTTCCCTGTCTCAGCTTCGTGGAGCCCCAACTTAAATGTCTCTTGCCTTGGCTCCTTGTCGTCAGTCAGAAGGTCTCTACAGCAAGCTTGTTACCCGGTTTCTTCAACTCGAGGTCCAAGCGTCAGAGTAGCCACGAGTAGTCCCGTCCCAGCTCTGGTATTGACGGGTTTGGTCCGATCCGACTCGGTCCGTATTATTATAGTCGCGCCCCCTGGTGCTCGTTTCCGGCAAGACAGTATTGTCGCGGCGATGGTTATATTTGTTGATATTAATTAGCTCTAGCAGCAATCTGATTGGTTCGTGTTTTGAACGCTCGTGACTTATTTAATTTGCGATCGATTTCCCCAAATCTCCATGCGTTAGTTTCTTCATCGCAGACAGACAGTCCTCGGTCAGGCAAGGCAAGAAGCTCCGCGTTAACGTTTCCTGAAAAGTTCTTACATGGAATTGTATAAGACAATTACTATATACATGTAGATACTTCGTAGATAATTAGGAGGTGAAATGCTTTGCCTTGAACCTTGATATATGTCAGTATTAATTTGATACACCGTGATTCAATTTGAACTTTGTACCGTTAGATTTTTTTCCAGGATGGGTCTTTCTGGCTTCATCCTTCACTCCTGTTATAATATTGTGTGTGCATAATTTAAACAATATTATATATATTTCAGAACAAATGTGTAGACATTTAAACAATAAATTACACTAAGTTTAAGTAGTGTTCTGTGAAAAGAAAAATGAATGGAAATAAATAAATAGAAATCATTAAACATGCTAACTAAATTACAGTGTAGTTCAGCAAATGTTTCTCAATGTTAACATCAAAACGGAAAGAAATATTTGTACCAGTTACAAATTTTGAAAGTTCACTCTAACAATAAACAAACAAGTTTCAACCGATATTAATAAGCCTCATCAGCCAAAATGAAGATTATGCATTTCATTTCTCTCTCTCAATTATTCTGTAATACGTAATCGGTATTAACGCGATCAACACTATTCTACCAGTCTTGTATTGTTAAATTTGACTTCCGCCAGACATGTCAGTGTACGACAACTAGACTCAGCCGTAACACCAAGTAAGGTGTGAACATGTTTTGCACGCTAGAGCTGATTCACACGTGTGTCTCCGGTATTCACGTGTGTTCGCCTTCAACATAATGGCAGCATGAGGAAATTAGGAAGTTCCCGGACACAGGAGAATTCCGAGGCGGCACTGCCTCTCGGAAGTGATAAATTCCGAATCAGTCCCGTCGCTAATTTGTGAACATGTTAACGGCAGCTGCAATATTATCGGCATTTAGGCCATGCGGGGCAAGTAGCTCTGACACCCGATTTGTGGAATTTTCTGGAGGCTGGTACCTATGTATTACCGTGCCCCAGACATGTAATTTGTCTGCAAGAAGGACCACGATTAGTATAGATGTCTGTGAAGCTATACTCACAACCAAACATCTCGTTCTGTAAATCCGTGATGTCGGCGTTGATTTTAAACTTTATCCCCACTCTTGTCGCCCTACCACTTCTGTCAAATTTAAAAATTAAAACTTCATATAAAAATGTAATTATGCAACCCTAACGCCCCCTTTAGATTGCCATATGTTTCTGTCAAATCAACCCTCGTTCGATCAAACACGAAATGGCCTGGTGGGTCCTTGTGCGAAATAAGCATTATGTAGGAAAGCGCGCGTTAAATCTCAAAATCCCCATCCTCTTCCTCATCCTCCAATTAAGCTTGTAACAAGGTCATAAGCTCAAATTTCAGATAAGGACAAACTTTATGAATGAACTTTTTCTTTATTCAGGTGATGCGACGTTTCGATCCCGATTCTTGTATCGTTGTATCGAATGAAGTTTGCCCCGCACGGCCTAATACCTGCTTGACAACGATACAAGTATCTGTATCGAAACGTCGCAACACCTGAATAAAGAAGTTGTTCGTCCATAAAGTTTGTCCTTATTAGCTCAATTAT
>VKKT01005088.1:48523-64442 GCA_008038995.1 Haliotis laevigata | reverse complement strand
CTATGTTCGGAAGAAGAAGAAGACAAGCAAAAGAGCATGAGTCAGGATAAGGAAAAATAAACAAATATCTACAGCTCTACAGGGCAACTCCAGGGATAGGCATGATTAGCAATTATTTCCAACGGGCTACCAAGCTGGAGTGGAATCTCCTGTGTACTGACCTAGAATGGCACTGTTGAGGGCAGCACACACAGGTTCCCTCTGCACTGGCTGCAGCTGCACCCCCACAGGACTGCTCCAGGGGTCGGCGTATGCTAACAAGCTGAAGGCATCCTGCAGACAACAACACATGTAGGTCACGTCCTCTATCTGTCCTTTTGTCAAACAGTTTTAGCCTAGCAGAATAGGTATTCAGATGAAATAGAGTGACTGACGTGACTTGAACAAAGCTAAACAGTATTTCAGCTTGAATGTCCCCCAATTCTTGAAGATGATAATCACTTTGGTGAAAGGCATGGTGATTAGAACTGTGCTGACAAACCTAGGAACATAATCAATGAACCATCTTGAATTCAAAACCCAAACAAGATTCCTGGCATATCCAAAGGATGCAATACTGCGCAGGACCATTTGATGCCTTATCAGACTGAGAAACTAACATGTCATTAACAAGAGTAAATAGGATGGAGAACGTTTTAAGTTGTACGAGCTGATGCTGCTTTCAACACTTTTTGTGTTACTATAGGGCACATGAGAGCCAAAAGCAGGGCTCAATTTAAGAGATGCTAACCTACTTGCACCAGGTGCAACCTAAGATAAAGACATAGTTGCACCAGCCAAATTCCAGTTGCACTGCTCTTATTGCAATATGTAATGAAAGAAATGTGCTATTGAATTATTTAGATGTTTTATTCAGAAGTTTACCCACTCAAAAATTGACTTGCACATGGTGCAAGTTAGACTAATAACTAGGTTGCAGTTTATAATATTGGGTTGAACCAGTGAGAGTAACAAAGCATTAAATCGAGCCCTGAACAGGTAATGCAGGTTGCTGATGTAACCACTTTATTCAAACTCTCAAGCACAAGAACCTGTTGCTGCTGACACACTGGTTCCCAATGGACTCAGAATTCAAACACAGTTTCCTTTACTGAATATCTGATCTGATTAAAATCACCAATCAATCGAACCTTTATTTCATACAAAGGCCATCGGGACCATATACATACAGTTTCATACATCTAATACAATTTGCATATATGTATACACACAAATCTGCATACATGTATACAGGTATACTACCATATACCCAGACATTGACTTAAGTCAATGACTAAGATGGTGAAAATAACTTGGACATTTTCTGGCTGCTATTTACCTAATTTAACTATAGATACCCCAATAAACCCAAGTTCATTTAATGGATGTGAAAATATTTTGATCATTCAACTTTCCCGACCATTCAAATCATACTTATATTGGCAGTAAAGCGAGAAATCTGATTTACTGATTCAGCATCACTTCAGCACAGAATTATCACTCTATATCAGACAGCCACTTGCTTCAACACTTACTTGTAATGCTTTTTTGTTTGCATCATTCTTGCCATACTGTCTGCGGAGGTGTATACTCATGGTCTTGAGATCCCGGCCGAACTGAAGCATCTTCTGTACAGCAGCCTGACTGCCTCCACACATCTGTCTGCGACTTGAAGGAGAGTCCACCTCTACAACATCCAGAGTTCCACCACATCAATACACAACTACCTCACATGACTTGAGGGAGAGTCCACCTCTACAACACAGTGTTCCACCACATCAATACACAACTACCTCACACAACTTGAGGGAGAGTCCACCTCTAGAACACAGTTTTCACCACATCAATACACAACTACCTCACATGACTTGAGGGAGAGTCCACCTCTACAACACAGCATTCCACCACATCAATACACAACTACCTCACATGACTTGAGGGAGAGTCCACCTCTAGAACACAGTGTTCCACCACATCAATACACAACTACTGGAGAAAGTGAGTACATAGGATCTTAGGCCATTGGCACCAGTACATTAAACCTGGTCCAAACAAATCATGAGCAACTATATTTAAGACCATCAGAGTTTTCAAGGTACTTATCAAATTCTCCATGGTTAACAGTCAGAACCCTCGTGTTCTTGAATAGATTTGTTTATTTGGAGAATGGTGCCACTTGTACATCTCAACTCACTACAAAACCACTAACACCATCATTCATCATCCATATAAACATTCCGTTTCCAAGGTCTTGTAGTTTCAAAAGAGATAAAAGTAAATAACTGAGAGCCATGCCATGAATAAAGCTCACTGAAAAAAATCCATTATCAGTTTTAACGAGGCATTTTTCAAATGTGCGCATGAGTACAAGAAAGGAGTAGTCAAACTTTCACGCGGAGAAGTTTTGTAATGGAGTCTCACCACAGCTGAAAACGTAACTTCGTGGGGATCATCCATCAATGTACATTCAATCATGCAGTTATTTTGGGAACTACACTGAGGGCTTACACTCTAGGAATCTTACAACCATGATCGATGCTCATGCTGTTGATCACTGGATTGTCTGGTCCAGACTTGATTATTTACAGACTGCCGTCATATAGCTGGAATATTGCGGAGTGCAGCGTAAAACTAAACTCACTCGCTCGCTCACTCACAAGACATTACACCATATTTGCAAAAGACAAATGGTGTAGAAACATTTCAAATAAATACCACTTGAAGAGGACAAAATCATCACAATGGACATCCGACACAATCCGTATTTGTCCATCTTATTCATCTTACCCATATCTTCATCATCACATGGGTGAGAGTTTCCGTTCATGCACACCGATCCGCCCGACGTGCCATTGGTTATCACACCATCCTCTACATGACCTTCGCTCATTTCAACGTCATCATTGTCAATTAATCGTGAACGGCCGTTCATTGACATGTGATCAGAGTTTGCAGCGTTCATCTCCTCCTCTGCCCGACGAGAGTCTGACTGATTGTGGGAGTTTTGGGAGGAGCTGCCTGAGCTGTGACTTTTTGTGGACGAGCGGCTTGGACTGCTGCTCCCTGACCCCCCAGACGTCCTCTGGGGGTGGAGTGTGTTCCCGCCACACCCATAATGCACTGGGCTCATGCTCGGGGAGGACCGACTGCTACCACTACTGTGTCGGGACTTAGGGCTTCGGATTGCAGCACCGCGCACTTCACTGTCTGTTCCGTTGACCATCTCGATAAACTGTCTGCACTTGAGTGTGAAAAGAAGGTTGGGGTTCCTCTCCAGGAGTCCTGGGTACAACTGCTGGGTGGCATCGATGGCTTCACCCATTCGTCCCGCCAACACCAGCTTCTGGATTCCTGCACAATACAAAATAGCATGAATATCTCAAAATTATACATGAAAGGTAACTGTTCTTTACCTTAACCCTGTGAAAATACAAACAGACAGGGTTCCCAGATTCAAAACCTATGGTAGCATGTATCAAGGTCCAATACAACGTTTAACCTGTCACTTACGATGAAGAACAAGAAGATACACAATTACATGACAGGTAACACAGCTGAAATCAGTAGTGAATGGGTAATTGTAGCTTTCAATCACAGCAACATTCCAGACATAACACAGCAGTGTGTAAGTACTGGGCCAGGCATTAGCCTGTCTCACAGTCCCTCATCACATTATTTTCCCTACTGCCTAGCCGTCTCTGCCGTGCTAAAGCCTTCAATGAAGCAAGTTTAGATTTCCTCAGGTTCAGGTTCTGAATCTGTGGTCTCCCTGGGGCTCCTTTTCAATTTAAAGGGGTTTATTTGTTACAATCAAAATTATAGATTGAGAGACTAAGCGTTAGTCTAGGCCAGAACGGTTGATAGTAAGAGCACCAAATGATATTGCTAGGGTACAATGACACACGGGTGTGAACACACCCTATGGCCACTGGATACCATTTCTTTGGGATATTGGGGGGATATCCTTCTACAGAATCCCAACAGGGATAACAGCCAAAATCATGAGTGTTACAATCATTGGCAATTGAAGATTCTATTTCGTCATTTGTAAACCATGGAAGAGCCCAGCACACATTCTTTTCAGATACTTCATAGACATTGGAGCAAACTTCTCCAAGGAAAGACTCGTTTACTCTTTCAATTAAAGTCCATCATGAATTATTAATATTATCAGATAAGTTTTCAACAGTGAAGATGAGGGCCCATGCAAATATAATCATAAATTCAATAATGCCTTAATCCAATCAGCTATGACAGATAAATACATATAACATACATATAACATACACATCACATACAATCTACCATGGAGAGTAATCATTAACATGGCTGAACACAATTCGCAACATATCATTAAACATTACTCTGTCTGTTCTTGATGGAAGCGAGATCTTCATCTATGGGCTGATTGGTGCTCTTTGTGAAAGCTTCTGCTGTTGAGCAATAGCCATGGTGGACTAGGTATGTCGACACAATCCTGAAGACAAAGAATATAAACTCAAAACCCTCTTTCACTAGTGTCTAGTCACATGTGACAAAATACTAAAAATACTTATTACTCCTTGTACTTAACTTTAATTGTGATAAAAGGTCTAAATTCAGTTACAAATTCCTAATGATGAAATATACCACTCGAAACAGATGACAGAGTAGCTATTGTGATATAAAACAATCAGGTATTCCTTTTTTCTTTTGAGTAGTATATAAAGGATCAATCCTACTTTACTTAACCATTACAGATGTGGATAGAAACCACCAGTCCTGCAGTGAGAAGGCCAGAGCAGTCTAAATACTTGTCTTATAGATCCACATGCCACTTTATATTCATAGAAACGAAACAATCAGTAAACGGAAATAATTGTACCGAGTAACCTAACTTTCTAAATTTACAGCAACATGAACTGTGTATGTTTTTTCCTACTCATGGGAAGACATAATCTTTTCAAAGAAAATTAACAACAAGACTGGGAGTGTGTGATGAAACACTATTGCAGGCACTAAGCAGTAATAAAGTTAACAGCTTCCTTGCAGTTTCCTCATCATTTGCTTGATAATGGTGTTAGTATCTACACCGAAACGTCGCTCATATTATATTAAAGATGTTGTATATCCATTGAACTCTCCTCGTTGAGCTTCCTTAAGAGCAAACTTTTTATATTTTAGGCATTTGCTTTAACAAATGTTCCCTTCCTGTGTCATTCATGGCATTTTTCATTGTTAGAAATATCTAAATTTAAAACTGTACCTACCTCTACTATAACATGAGGTGTAAAGAAATATTTCTGTAAGTAACCATCTGTTTTAGTAAATAACGGAAAACCCAAACAAATGACCCTACTGACCTGTGTAGAGCAGCTGACCACTCCCCTCGTCGGTCGGACACTGGGAAACGAGAGATGGTGAGGCCAGTCTTCATTCTCCATTCCTGTACAAAACACACCAGAGGGTTAACTTAAGCTGAACTCCTGCTGTAAGACACAGACAACTTCAGTCATGCGAAAAACAGTGAGACTTCAAACATCGTTGATTCTGGACTAGCCAGGCCATCGAGTTGATTACCAATAATCCTGTGTCTATTTGGCTTGATATTTAACAATGTACTCAGCAAGAGTCACTCGATTTATAAAGTTGCCTTTTATGAAAAGCATAGGTTGCTAGGGTCAACTGTAGGGTACTGGCCTTCATGTAATCTTCTATGTCAAAGACAAAGGGACTCTGTCCAAAGTTGGCCTCCACAACTTCTCCTGGAGTCTGCAGACCCACAGTTGGGTATAGCTTGGGCTGTAACGTAGATCACAGTCATTGATGAAAATCCTCAGGTATTTGTGAATGAACATAAAGAACATTTCCATGCAATATCCTTCACTGAACACAAATATACCTGCCTTTTCCATTAGTTAATAAACACCCATCATACGCTCAAAATGTCGGGCATATTCCAGCCTTAGTATCATCACTTTGATCACAAAGTGATCAGAACGAGTGTCCAAGAGTTATGTCCCCTCCATCACAAACTGTATTTTTGTGTGTGAAGAAAGCCTGAAAGGATGCACGTTCAAGATGGATACTATGAAATATTACCATAGTTAATGTACTGTCAGCTAAGGAACAATTGCACCCAACTTAGATTCAAACCCATATATATGGATCCTGGCACAGGTAAGGGAGGCAACACTGCACAGCTAGTCATCACACACAAGACTGATGGGGTATCTGAGCCTATTAAACATTTGGAAGACATCAACAACTGAAAAATGAATACTTACCGGGAGATCTGTACAAGCTACACCTGAAACAGAAGACAAACAGTATTGAGAATCTGGGACCTGAATCTGCCGGAGAGCAACTGAAGTTGAACATAATATGTCTGAAATGCGAATGAAACTCTATCTTTTTATGTCACTTTTAGCAATACTTCAGCCATGACCACCTGGATCTTTGGTATGACGAGTGGCAAAAGGCTTGCCCACCAACACTAGAATGAAACATCTTCCATTATCATGACTAACGGGATCGGGTGGTCAGGCTTGCTGGCTTGGTTGACACATGTCATCGGTTCCCAANTTATACATGAAAGGTAACTGTTCTTTACCTTAACCCTGTGAAAATACAAACAGACAGGGTTCCCAGATTCAAAACCTATGGTAGCATGTATCAAGGTCCAATACAACGTTTAACCTGTCACTTACGATGAAGAACAAGAAGATACACAATTACATGACAGGTAACACAGCTGAAATCAGTAGTGAATGGGTAATTGTAGCTTTCAATCACAGCAACATTCCAGACATAACACAGCAGTGTGTAAGTACTGGGCCAGGCATTAGCCTGTCTCACAGTCCCTCATCACATTATTTTCCCTACTGCCTAGCCGTCTCTGCCGTGCTAAAGCCTTCAATGAAGCAAGTTTAGATTTCCTCAGGTTCAGGTTCTGAATCTGTGGTCTCCCTGGGGCTCCTTTTCAATTTAAAGGGGTTTATTTGTTACAATCAAAATTATAGATTGAGAGACTAAGCGTTAGTCTAGGCCAGAACGGTTGATAGTAAGAGCACCAAATGATATTGCTAGGGTACAATGACACACGGGTGTGAACACACCCTATGGCCACTGGATACCATTTCTTTGGGATATTGGGGGGATATCCTTCTACAGAATCCCAACAGGGATAACAGCCAAAATCATGAGTGTTACAATCATTGGCAATTGAAGATTCTATTTCGTCATTTGTAAACCATGGAAGAGCCCAGCACACATTCTTTTCAGATACTTCATAGACATTGGAGCAAACTTCTCCAAGGAAAGACTCGTTTACTCTTTCAATTAAAGTCCATCATGAATTATTAATATTATCAGATAAGTTTTCAACAGTGAAGATGAGGGCCCATGCAAATATAATCATAAATTCAATAATGCCTTAATCCAATCAGCTATGACAGATAAATACATATAACATACATATAACATACACATCACATACAATCTACCATGGAGAGTAATCATTAACATGGCTGAACACAATTCGCAACATATCATTAAACATTACTCTGTCTGTTCTTGATGGAAGCGAGATCTTCATCTATGGGCTGATTGGTGCTCTTTGTGAAAGCTTCTGCTGTTGAGCAATAGCCATGGTGGACTAGGTATGTCGACACAATCCTGAAGACAAAGAATATAAACTCAAAACCCTCTTTCACTAGTGTCTAGTCACATGTGACAAAATACTAAAAATACTTATTACTCCTTGTACTTAACTTTAATTGTGATAAAAGGTCTAAATTCAGTTACAAATTCCTAATGATGAAATATACCACTCGAAACAGATGACAGAGTAGCTATTGTGATATAAAACAATCAGGTATTCCTTTTTTCTTTTGAGTAGTATATAAAGGATCAATCCTACTTTACTTAACCATTACAGATGTGGATAGAAACCACCAGTCCTGCAGTGAGAAGGCCAGAGCAGTCTAAATACTTGTCTTATAGATCCACATGCCACTTTATATTCATAGAAACGAAACAATCAGTAAACGGAAATAATTGTACCGAGTAACCTAACTTTCTAAATTTACAGCAACATGAACTGTGTATGTTTTTTCCTACTCATGGGAAGACATAATCTTTTCAAAGAAAATTAACAACAAGACTGGGAGTGTGTGATGAAACACTATTGCAGGCACTAAGCAGTAATAAAGTTAACAGCTTCCTTGCAGTTTCCTCATCATTTGCTTGATAATGGTGTTAGTATCTACACCGAAACGTCGCTCATATTATATTAAAGATGTTGTATATCCATTGAACTCTCCTCGTTGAGCTTCCTTAAGAGCAAACTTTTTATATTTTAGGCATTTGCTTTAACAAATGTTCCCTTCCTGTGTCATTCATGGCATTTTTCATTGTTAGAAATATCTAAATTTAAAACTGTACCTACCTCTACTATAACATGAGGTGTAAAGAAATATTTCTGTAAGTAACCATCTGTTTTAGTAAATAACGGAAAACCCAAACAAATGACCCTACTGACCTGTGTAGAGCAGCTGACCACTCCCCTCGTCGGTCGGACACTGGGAAACGAGAGATGGTGAGGCCAGTCTTCATTCTCCATTCCTGTACAAAACACACCAGAGGGTTAACTTAAGCTGAACTCCTGCTGTAAGACACAGACAACTTCAGTCATGCGAAAAACAGTGAGACTTCAAACATCGTTGATTCTGGACTAGCCAGGCCATCGAGTTGATTACCAATAATCCTGTGTCTATTTGGCTTGATATTTAACAATGTACTCAGCAAGAGTCACTCGATTTATAAAGTTGCCTTTTATGAAAAGCATAGGTTGCTAGGGTCAACTGTAGGGTACTGGCCTTCATGTAATCTTCTATGTCAAAGACAAAGGGACTCTGTCCAAAGTTGGCCTCCACAACTTCTCCTGGAGTCTGCAGACCCACAGTTGGGTATAGCTTGGGCTGTAACGTAGATCACAGTCATTGATGAAAATCCTCAGGTATTTGTGAATGAACATAAAGAACATTTCCATGCAATATCCTTCACTGAACACAAATATACCTGCCTTTTCCATTAGTTAATAAACACCCATCATACGCTCAAAATGTCGGGCATATTCCAGCCTTAGTATCATCACTTTGATCACAAAGTGATCAGAACGAGTGTCCAAGAGTTATGTCCCCTCCATCACAAACTGTATTTTTGTGTGTGAAGAAAGCCTGAAAGGATGCACGTTCAAGATGGATACTATGAAATATTACCATAGTTAATGTACTGTCAGCTAAGGAACAATTGCACCCAACTTAGATTCAAACCCATATATATGGATCCTGGCACAGGTAAGGGAGGCAACACTGCACAGCTAGTCATCACACACAAGACTGATGGGGTATCTGAGCCTATTAAACATTTGGAAGACATCAACAACTGAAAAATGAATACTTACCGGGAGATCTGTACAAGCTACACCTGAAACAGAAGACAAACAGTATTGAGAATCTGGGACCTGAATCTGCCGGAGAGCAACTGAAGTTGAACATAATATGTCTGAAATGCGAATGAAACTCTATCTTTTTATGTCACTTTTAGCAATACTTCAGCCATGACCACCTGGATCTTTGGTATGACGAGTGGCAAAAGGCTTGCCCACCAACACTAGAATGAAACATCTTCCATTATCATGACTAACGGGATCGGGTGGTCAGGCTTGCTGGCTTGGTTGACACATGTCATCGGTTCCCAATTGTACAGACCGATGCCCATGCTGTTGATCACTGGATTGTCTGGTCCAGACTTGATTATTTACAGACCGCCGCCCTACAGCTGGAATATTGCTGAGTGCAGGGTAAAACTAAACTCACTCACTTCACGCAGAGAAGTGTTGTATTGGAGTGTCACCACAGCTGAAAACTTAACTTCGTGGGCATCATCCATCCAGGTACATCCAATCATGCAGTTATTTTGGGACCTATTCTGAGGGCTTAGACTCTTGGAATCTTACAACCATGATCGATGCTCATGCTGTTGATTATGTACAGACTGCCGCCCTATAACTGGAATATTGCTTAGTGCAGTGTAAAACTAAACTCACTCACTCACTCTTCTATTCTCAAGTTACATGAAAAAATATGTTCGCTACATTTTTGTATCACAAGTGATTTCACCGTTTCTACTTTTGCCACAAACATTACATGTAATGTCTCTTACTCAACATCAAAAAGGCATCATGAGATGAAATATACACGATAGTCCTTAAGACTGATGCACAGATGATTACAAAAATTAACAAAAGTGAGCTTACCTAGGTTTACACCATTCTTAGTGTAGAAACAAGTGTTGTCAATAAGGTTGAGGCAGCAGCCAATCACATCGCCTGTTGTGAAAGTCGGACCGTATGGTTGGCCAGTTCCACAGGAACAGAATGAGTTGCCATCATCACCATGGTAACCATAGGAATGTTTGTCCCAACCTAAAATAATGAATTAAGATCAACTTTGAAGGATAAGAACAATAGGAAGAACAACCAAAGCTAGTTCAGCTGAAAGACATACACAATAAGCTTTCTGTTTTATGAACAAGTCTACAATGTTATATAATAACACGATATTCTATTTCCGATGACTGCTCATGACGAGAAGATGAATGAAGGTAGATTGTTCGGCTTATGTACAGAACACACCATTTTGATACTGATTTTAAGACCTTAACTTATCTATGAGATCTGTCTATCTATGATAATATACGGTTTATCATTTTCCTTATCTGTGCTTGTAGTTTTCTGTATTGTGGGGTCATCAAAGTTACAAAAGTAGATAAATAAAATACACATTTGAGCAAGTTCCTGACATGCATATTTATCTAAAAAATAAATAAACTCATTTGAGCCATTTTGCACAACTTGAAAATATACACATACAGGTTTATGAAGTCTAAAAACACAAAAATGCAAATATATAAAATATGAAGCGCTCAGAATTACACATCTAGCAAATATGGATAAGTGAGGTGAAGTGAAATGGGGTTAACTTTGCACTTGAGAATATTCCGCTCATATGACGGCGTGCATGCGTGTGTATGTGTATGTTTGGGTGCATGTACCAGCCCAGACTGAAGCTGGTTCTATAGTGTTAGCCCACTGACATACCACGCCGCAGTTAAGCAGTTAAAAGTTCATATTTGAACTAATTCCTGCCGCACACACAGACATTTGCCTGAAAAGTAAATATACTAACATTCTAAAGACCATCAATTTAGCCATTTCGCATAGTGTTGAGATATGTGCAAATATACATGATACATGCGAATTACTTGAAGCAGCATTATTCAACAGTACCAGTGATGCAGCATTATTCAACAGTACCAGTGAAGCAGAGCATTATTCCACAGTACCAGTCAAGCAGCATTATTCGCAGGTAACAGTGAAGCAGCACTATTCAACAGCACCAGTGAAGCAGCATTATTCCACAGCACCAGTGTTTCAATGAGAACAACAACACACCAACAACAAACACAAACAACGCTACAGTGCACAAGACTTACCTGGCAGCCGGTTCATGTTGACCCCCTGGGTAGAGAGACCAATGCCCATATATCTGTAAGACACAAACAGAAACATCAACACTCTGTGGCACTCCATTCGTGTGTCAGTTTGGTAAAGAAAGCATTTTCATTTAGGCCTAATTAGGGTCAACACAATTGTTGATTTTCCATGCCTCTATCTCCATCTAAAATTGCTGATTCAGCTTAAGTTCACTCGCTGACTCCCTCCTGTATCATTATACCAACATGTTACCTAGTTAAAAGACCATTAATGAAAGTCTTCAAATTAGGTTACATGCAAAGAGTGTTATTTTACAAGGCCACAGTTCATAGATTCAGACGTCACACTCTTATACCGATAACTGTCATTTTGACTGGTTGATTTGAGACTCAGTTCAAGTTGGTGAAGATCGAGATCAAAATGGCGATGTCACTTCCAGTGTGAGGTAGTGGCCTTGTCAGCTCATCATTCCAGGGATCTGATGCTCTAATTCCCATGTGGTTTACAATAATAACAATAACACTATTTCTATCGATCAAAATTCAATATTAGTGGGACTTCTAAACATGCTACACAGCATATGTACATATAGACAACAGACTGTGAAAATATACAAATACACAGCATATTGAGAAAATATACAGGGCTTGTATGGATTAAATACTATATTAGGTAATAGGAAGCATAGCCTGCAGTGTGATAGTGGGCTGCTGTGACCACACATTTTACAAAAGGCTTAGAACAACCGATTGTATTCCTATCTCATTCATTTGTAGCATGTGCAGACACTTGAGTCGAGAAATAAACATGGTGTATAAGGTTTAGAGGATGATAGGCAGGTCTATGGTGAGTCACCTGCATGAAACAGACTGAGCAACAAAAGCCATTAGTATGTATTTTGGGCAGAAGTCGGTCATTCTGTGACCATTTCTGATGTCCATGATGTGATATTACTGGACTATTTCTCATGGTGTTGTAAAACCATAATTACTCACTCCAGCCAAAACTTTTCAGTCCAGACAATTGACTTTATAATCAACATTACAATGTTCAAAGATGACTAGAACCATAACTGTAGTAGGGTGGTAATAATGATAATCATATAAACAATAATAACCACATGAGTATGGTTTTATCAATATTTCAGCAATAACCWGGTGGGGGGGACACCTTTACACATTGTACCCAAGTAGGGAATCAAACCCCAGTCTTTGGCATGACGAGGAAATGCTTTAACAACAATGCTACCCCACATAATCATAATAACAAGTCTATTATTCACCAAATTCCATTCAACAAGTGACTGCTCATGGCACGAACAAAAGCAACGTGACCCCTACAAACAGATCAGATTGACTTCTTGATCTGCATTATCAACTCCCTGGGGAGAATACAACACTCTAAACTATCCTCAACAAACGGCACAATAAACATCTTGATCTTCTTGATCTGCATTATCATCTCCCTGGGGAGAATACAACACTCTAAAATATCCTCAACAAACGGCACAATAAACATCAGTCTATTTGTTATTTCAAGCCATGTCAAATACTGTAAAGGTCTTGAATAATTTATATCAGGCTACCTAATGCTATTAAGGATATTGACTGCAAATGAACACCAAGTAGCAAGCAATAACAAATTAACCATCCATGATTTTGTTTGAAGTACACTTTGCCTCTCAATAATTCATTTCGCAAAGTTCATTCTGTCAGAAGCGGTGAGTTTATGGCATGTTATATATAACAGCTGCAATCATTCTGTTATTTTTGCAATTGTATAACAACCATAAAATCCTAACCATGTGTTTGATACAGCTGACATGAGATTACACCACAAAGATAAACAACCTTTCTTTGAGGCAACCCGCTCCACACTGAAAAAAACATCCTTTGTTTGGCAGTGTTTTCCAATTCATTTCCTTTCCCATACAATCTCTAACCCAGCATGTCAGTTGATGATCTTTCACCTGTCTTGATGAAAACCTACCTAACATCCTATAACTGGGTCACGTTGCCCAAAACAGCTACAGTTTATAGGTCATACTTGCACAACCAGACGAGCCAGAACATTACCGTTGCATGCTTCTGTGGTGCATTACATCTATACCAAAAAATAAAGTGAGTGAGTTAAGTTTTAAGCTGCTTTTAGCAAAATACCAGCAATATCACAGTGGGGGACACCAGAAATGGGCTTCACACATTGTGCCCATGTGGATTATCGAACCCGGGTCTTCGTTGTGACGACTGAACACTTTAACCACAAGGCTACCCCAGCACCCCCCTAGAACTAAATGGCAAGTTTCAAATTCAAGCATAAGGAAGATCTGGTCAAGTAATATTCCAGTGGTCCTGTTAGCCCAGCTAATTTGTTTGTTTGTTATTCTGTGCCACAACCAACAGTATTCCTGCTATATGATGGCTTCCTGTAAATTATCAAGTCTGAAGTAGGCTATCCCACACTTGATACTGTGACCACAATTCATGTCAGTGGGACAAAGGACATAATTAACCAAGTCACGTAGCATGAGCACCTGATCCATTTAGTCCCTGGGATCAGAATAATTTGCTGGGGACCTATCGTAACCATAAATCCTTACGATGGGAGTTTAACTAAGAGGTTGCAACAAGTTCAGATGAGGAGACTGATATCTCTGTGTCTGACCATACTTCAGCTAACCCTGAATCTAATCTGAAGTTAGAAATCTATTGTCTCAAGCCATAGTGAGTGAGAGCGTATGGATTTATGCTGCTTTAAGCAACATTCCAGCAATATCACGGCAGGGAACACAAGAAATGGTTTTCACACATTGTACCCATGTGGGGACTCGAACCCGGGTCTTCGGTGTGACAAGCAAACGCTTTAACCACTAGGCTACCCACTGGTCCTTCTCAAGCCATAAACATACAAGCAACTACTGTCAAGCAGGATCAAGATCAGGGTCCATTTCCACAAAGAAATGTCAGTTGTTACACAGTGATAACTTCTATACATGAACAATGCCTTGAGACATTCGTAGATCACTTTGTGAAACGTAGCCCTGGAATGCACATAGTCCACAGACACCGGAGCATATGCTCATGCTATCAACCACTGATTTATGCAATCCACACACACTTACTTTCTACCTGTGAAGATCCACATTACAAATGATCTTCAGTAACCCATGCTTGTCGTAGGAGGTGACTATCGGGATCAGGTGCTTGGTTGACACATATCATCGGTTCCCAATTGCTTAGATCAATGCTCATGCTGTTGATCACTGCATTGTCTGGTCCAGACTCGATTATTTACAGACTGCCGCCATGGATATAGCTGGAATATTGCGGAGTGCGGTGTAGAACTAAACTCAATAACTCACCCACACTTACTTGCCAGGCAACCAATATAGCTATACATCAAACTAGTTCACACCCATGTCTCCATTAATACAGACTTTGAGAGAAATTAATCCCTCCTTCAAGATCTTTAATCATCCAGGGGCGAGTGAACAGGAGAACACTCACCATGTTTATGGCACTATTTTCTTCTTCCCCAAACTTGGCAATATCAATTTTAGCTATTAACCTCTCAATAGCAGAAAGTCCCTCACTGATTCAGTGACTCCAGGGTCAGAGATACACCTTCGTAACCTAGAGCAGCCTGGCAGTAATGTCCTAGACATCCTGACTGCCACCACTGCTGATCACGTATTGATTCCCTGCACTTCTCAGGCAATGATGCTGCCCTTCTCAACAGGAGAGATCAATGCCAAGCATCACACATTTTCACCCCCCCCAAAATCTTTAAAATCCTTTATCATCCAAAACTGTGTTCCACAGGAGATATTGCTTGTGTGAGATCATACGATATCTCTTGGGAGATATCGTTTAAACAGTAGATTTTGTGCAATGCCCTGACAATGCTATGATGTCATGAACTTGATGACATCACAGTGCTATGACATCGCTGCAAGTCTTATGGCAGTACCGTGTTCAGATATGCACATTTTTCATCAAAAACTACGGAAGAGTGATTTTTTTATGATAAATAGAATCTCACCCTCGTGTCTAYTGATATCAATTATATCAACACTTGTTGATAAATGTAAAAATATCATCGGCAAGCCTCGGATATTTGTAACTTTCTCAATTCGTGTTGATATAATTGATATCAGTAGAAACTTGGGTGAGATTCTATATATACACGTATTTCCCTTCAAAATTTGTAATGATCAATTGGCTTGCCACTGAGAAACTGTTAGTCTAAAGCTTGTCTCGTGGCATCATTTTAGAAAAATATTAGTGTCTTTATATGTACTCTATTACCTTTCTATTTATATATTTTATGCTTATTTTGTAAATAAAGAAATTCCAGCTATCATTATGTGAATTACTTGACACAAAGATATTCTACCAGACA